>ML851465.1:39487-55583 GCA_009831015.1 Picea engelmannii
TTGGGTTATCAGTCTTCACTAATATGGGTCCAGAAGTTTTATTTCCGCTCAAGGAGGGAAAATTCTGTTGGTGCATACTCTGGGCTGGGAAGCTCATTCTTGGGTTCTTATTATAGTTCTTAAATCCTGGGGATTTAATTCCCCTTTTCTGAAATCTTGAACTATTCTTTTGTTTCCATCCTTCGCGAGGTTCTGCTCAATGCCCAAACTGTTCATGACAATAGGTCGCCTTTCGAATAGTGCCTTCTAGAGTCTTTGGCTCATCAAATTCAATTCTATTATAATAGTCCTTAGGTAGTCCACTGATGAAGCGTTGCACCTTTGCCTTTTCCGCCTTGATATAGGGTACATACCTCAACAAATCGAGGAATTTGTTGACATATTCTTCTATAGTGAGTTGTCCCAGTTTGAGTTCATAAAACTCTTTAGTCTTTTCGTCGAAATATTTTTCCGACAGATACTTCTTCCGGAAGTATTTCTCAAACCATTCCCAAGACAGGTCCTCTTCGCAAACCCCTTTCACATTCTTAACGTCTTCCCACCAAATGGAAGCCTTTCCGTTCAAGTTGAAGGTGACCACTCAGGCCTTCATATTTTCTGAAAATTCATGGACTCTGAAATACTTCTTTAGTCCAAGCAGCCAAGCCTCTGCTTCCTCTCCCTTCTTTATTTCACCATCGAAGGAGGGTGGTTTGGCTTTTATGAATTCTTCGAATTTTTGACCTTTGGAAGGCTTTTGCTTCTTCTGTTTCTTTCGGGAATAGGAACTGGTTTTGCTGGTAGAAGAGCCCTCTGAATCACCAGCTTCCTTCTCAGAGGAATCATCTGATGCTTGTCCTTTACCTCTGGGGTGGACCTTTTTCGAGGTGCTCCTCTCAGTGTGACCACTGATATGACCATGTTTCTGAGTTTTAGGTTCATGCTACATTTGTCTTTGTAGATCGGATAAACTCTACAGTAAAACTGCGTTAATTTCTGTTTACTTTTCTTTTTCTTTCATCTTCCTTTCATTTTCGGCCTTACAGCTTTGTAGTTTTACCATGAGGCTCCTCATAGTCTCAGCTAGACCTAGAGGGGTCCCTGCTGCCCTCCTTTCGTCAGACTCTTCGTCTCTATTGTGGGAGCCTTCTCCCACTTCTTGGTGAGTCACCATACTATGCGTTGATAATTTCCCGCGGTTGATCTTCCGCTTGTGTGCAAGAGGAAAAGCGTTGGTTGTTAGTCAATATTTATATTTACTTATAACCAGTACATAATTCATATTTTCACATGTACACACACACACAATAGGGATTTATCATTCTCAACTTTGTCTTTTAATTAGGGAGGTTAAGATAGGGGGGGCTTACTCTTTTTAGGAGTGTTTCGAACAGAGCTTCTACTCAACCCATTCATGAGCCCAAGCAGGCTGAGTGTTGTAACTATGCTTTGATACCAATTTGTCACAAACCCACTATGGAAATGAAGATTTTTCATCGAATTCTCGAAGGTCAGAATCCCCGAAATCCTATTGGGCTTAACACAGGCTAGTTCTCCTCTTTTTCCACCTCCATGTGATCGTTGATCCTGATCACAGGTCAAAAAACTAGGCACCTTTTTTGCATTTCACGACTCAATTTTATAAGCGAGTCGAGACTTTCGGCTCTGCAAACCCTGAATGTCGAACTGTCGAAGAGGCTTCGATCAGCAATTAGCCCCCTGGGCTATGCCTTGGTCCACAGGTCCTTTTCAGTAGCTCCCCTGTGCGAACGACACTAGGTGTGAGCTCCACCTTTCCCAAGCGACCTCAGCGCTATGAACAAGGCCTATTCCCAAAGGCGCTTGTCGCAACTCGCCATCTCACGAGTTCGCGAGTCGAAACTCCCGACTCTTCCTTCCCAATCTCGCGATACCCGAGATCACAAAATGGGTATAGCTCCTTTCTGTTAGTGCCTTCCATGCGTGACCACTGGCTAGGCTAAACCCTAGCACCTCCCGCTACTCTCACCTTTGCGAGTTGAAGGGTTGATCTCCCATGCTCTTACTTCGCGAATCGCCGAGACGTGAAAAGTCAACAAAGCATTGACTCCTTTCTCTAGGCAATGCATATGCGCCTGTCAACCACGCGGGCCCCACCTTGTGGTTTTTCCACGTGTTCCTCACTTGTGCCTTGGCTCTTGGCACTTCACGACCTCTGATGTCGAGAAGAGGTCCTCTCAACCTCTGAACCTCCGAATGCATGATACACGCGATAAGACCATGATCCAATGGTCCTCCCGTTCCTAGATCCAACGGTTCAGATTTTTCTCCTCGCAATTTCGCACTTCATGACTTCATGAGTTGGAGCACCCAACTCTTGCCCTCTCTTCTTGTGAAACCACGAGATGCGAGATTCCTTGATCTCTGCCACCTGTCCTCCCCAGATGGAGGGTCTTGATCCTCTCGCGACTTCGCCGCTCGCGAAGTTGAAAGACTTCCCTCTATGACTCCTAATGTATGAATCCCTGATATGGGCGATCTCGTGACACGCGTCCGCTCTCAGACAAACGGCTCAGATTTCCTTGGGACTTCACTACTCATGAAGTCAAAATACTCGCCTCTGTGAGTCTCACTGCCCAAATCTATGAAATGGATGATTCTGCGACACGCATCCTCCCGTAGACGAACAACTCAGATTCTTTCGCCCCTTCGGGACTTTCGGGACAAAAGTCTTGACCTCCTATCTACCGATATGCCAAAGTGACGAAATTATGACACGTCGTCAACGCGGGTCCCACAACGGAACTTCCCACCTTTTTGGAGTTTCGGACTTCGCGACTTCGCGAATCTTGATGCTAAGCTTTTGGTTCTTCAACCCACGAAATACAGAGTTCCAATGCACTTCACCAATAACTGGCTCACACAAATCCTTTCACCCCTTCAGGACTTCACCTTTCGCGGCCTCACGAATCTTGAGGCAAGGGTTTTAACCCTTCAACTCGCGAATCCATGAAATGAGATTTCACGAGTGATCCAACGCTCCTTGACGACTCGGATCCTACGGTCCGATTTATATCAAAATTAAAACTTGAGAATAGGCTAACTGTAACTCCCCTACTCCTCTGCAAGATATGATGGCTCTCGAGACTTCGTGAATTCTCCATGGAGAATTTTGACCATCCAATGCCTCCTTGACGACTCTTGTGAAGTGAACACGGTATTCCTTTGCTGCTATTTCGAGATTTCAAGAAGATCATTCTTACTCATACAGGGTTACTAAGACTTGCGCCTTCAAATCCTTTTTCCAGGTTCTTGGTGAGCTTTCTAAGAAGGGTGTCTCTATGGGGAGATCTATCCAAGGTATTACCTGAGACGGATAAGGGTGTAGATTTCCCGAGAACAGACTTGAAGTATGAATTAATTCAATATGTGTATAAATAGCGATTTATAAAACATAAGCCATACGTAGTCTTTCCATTATAAGCGTGCAACCACCATTTCTAAATCAAAACACTACACGGGCATTCTTATACTCAAACCATTCATAAAACTACACAGACTGTGAGCATACATGTCAGCATATAAATTTCAGGATGCAAAATGTAAAACACTTATCAGAAATAACACTAGATGTGATTGAAATTGCTGAGAGGGGTGCTCGTTTCCACCCAACCATAGGCTCAGCGAATCCCAATGGATTTACCACTAGTTACCCCTGAGCTGAGACCACGATGTTGCGAGACTGCATCCTTGTTTTCCAGTGACCGAGAATGAAGGTTACTCTCCTTCTTCTCTGTTTTCACTCACTCTGTGTTTTTCCAGAGTTATCTTCCTCTTTTCCTCGCGTCTACCCTTGATCGCCCACACTTTTTGCCTTTTCTCTGTTCGGTGAGGTTGCGTGTGGCATGATTTTCCTCACAATGGTTAGGTCTGAGGACTCTACGGATGGGCAGTTCACCCCCATCCCTCATTACTCATGAGGATCCCTTTACCTACCAATCCTGACGAGTCATTTAATTTGGGGCCAGCGAGCCACTCTTGGTTCTTCGGGCCAATGAAGTCCAAATACGGTATTGGTCTCAGTGGAAGTTAATGCCACCATCCTAGGTGCCTTCCACCGCCTTTCTTCAGCCATCGTGGTCTCTTTTTCAGCATATCCCCTCTCAGCAGTCCTGCAATACATATTCATAATATTATTCACATTCATCGACCTTTTTCACAAGGTCCATTCACATCACACATTCACATTTTGGGGTTTGCCACAGTTCTTTGCCGGTATAGTTATTTTTACAAAATGAGGGAAACAGGGTGTTACAGTAGCTTTCAATAATTCATTTATTCACTCATAATTAAAGGGTTATTTATACAAAGGGATTATATGATATGAAAGAGTAACATTGAGAAAGGCCACGAAAAGAAAAATGTTTGGTAATATGTTCGCAAGACATGGAATGATTTCAAGATTATAACATGGTAATCATTTATTCTCTCATCAAAGGTTATGTATATAAGGTGAGTTATATGGAAATAAAGAGAGATAATAGAGTCTTTTGTCATATAGTTTCATCGACGTGAATAATGTGAGGAGAAGGGAAAGGTCAAGATTATAATTAATTCAAGCGTCCAAAAACATTTCCAAGAACATTGTGTCAACCTTTAATGAGAAAAAGCAAAACTTTGCGCAAGTAGTATGATTCAATGGGGAGTCTGGCAACAATTTGTCAGCTCAGTATTCTTAAAACAATCATCATCAACATCTGTCAACCAACAAATGCGTGTCACTTACAATGGTGTGCAATCTTGAAACAATGAAATTATGATCATTGATTCTCTAAAGGAAAGGGGAAGGGGAGGGTAATGATAGGACTGAGGGCGACTTGATGTGGGACAAGAAGTGGTCAATAGAGTTAGGTGGACTAGGTTATACAATAGGGGGAGACACAATGGAGGTCAAGGGATTCATGGATCGGGATTTTATGGAATAATTCATGAAAAGTGGTAAGTATGAGGGGGTTTGGTCCTGTTGTATAACCCGAAGGGACAAACTCTTTGAATCTTGACAAAATGATTAGAAAACCAGAAAACTATCGTGGATGTGTGTTGAGGGAAAAACCATAGATTAACACAGAGCATCCACAATGTGTATGCTGGAACCGTCTCAGAATGGAGGGGAGGGAGAAATGGAAAGAATTAAAAAGGGTATATAACTAATGACTGTGATGAGTGAGGATTCCTTTCTTAGCAAGCGCATGGTAGGCAAGCGAGGGATTACGACAAAAGAAGGCTACTTGGTTCACCTGCAAGTCTGTTGTACACCAAAACAGATTTGGTCAATCAGTTAAAAATATCAGATAGCCTTTTAATATCGTCAACCATTGCTCCATCACTTCTGACCATCAAAAGGGAAATAAAGCAAAAGAAATGGAAGCAGAATAAAAGTGAGAAAATAAACTAAATAATTGCAAAATCAATGAAAACTAATCTACCTTTTCCGTTATTTTTTATCATTATTATTATTTTTTATTATTATTATTGTTATTATTGTTTATTTATGTACAGAGGAAAATAAAATCATTAACTTGGACACAGGTCAGATGAAATTTAGCATAAAGGAATGTGTCACCTTCTTTGCATGTAGATCTTATGCCTTGAAAAAAATTGCACGTGGAAGGACTGCCACCATGCCAACCAACATATGTGTATGGTGAGGAGAAATGATTAATCAATACCCAAGAGAAACGATTTCCAACCTTTAAGACATGTCAACCAACAGATGTGCATTTAATACTAAAAGTATTGATTGAATCATATTTAGGATTTAGGGTTTCTACATTAAAGGGATGATTCATGAATTCATCAAACAAATTAGTATCATCTCTAGGGACCTTTCTATCAAGAACAAGGTCGTCGTGATGCAAAGAAGATTCATAACATGGATTCAAAAACATAGGGATGTCCCTACAATAGTCAATAACATCAAAGTAAAATGTGCACCTAGGAGGGACATGCCTACTAGTGTCAAGTTCTTTAACCTCTTTCAATTGAAACAAAGGATTAGCAAAAATTTTATACAATTTAAGATTTCGATCGAGCTCATGAATGTCTTCAAAAGAGGACTCATCACATGTATCATTAAAGTCATACGGGTCTTCATCAACTTATTTTGACCACTCATTAGCATCCTCAACAAATAAAAATGTGTCATAAATAGGTTTAATTTTGTCAAAATTGACTTCTTCAACCGCATAATCAAATTTACCATTGTATGCATGTGGATAAAAAGTTTGAAATAACAGATGATCTTGGGATTGAGATTTTCTATATGGTTTAAGAAGGTTGGTATCTAAAATGTGGGAGGTAGGTTGATCCTCAAGCATCATGATATAATCATGAGGCTCTTCACATCCAAGTTCTCGACCACAATTAGTCAATTTATTATAATCAGGCCCTAGGAGAGGGGGCTGCCAAGATATACTCCCAGCATGATTTGGAGATCGAGATTCAAGAAAGAACATGCAATCCTGTAAACTCTTGATGATGGGGATAAAATAATACAAATCTTTGTGCGAATTGTGAATACCAAACGAGAAACTAGTCATACGGATTTGCTCTTCGAAGTCGAGGCAAGTGGTTAAGGCTAGCTCTAGTTTTGAACATTCTTTCCTTCTAACCTCCATCGGTGAAGAGGGGGTAGAAGTTCATAATAATGCAACAGGGAAACCAAGTTAGTAGGGTGAATGGGAGTAGGAATTGAATTGTATGACTTGATAAACCTAAGGTTAAATGTAAGAATGTTTTCATTATCCTTCATATCTAACTGATTAAAACTCTTAAGATGCTTGGATGGATTATCTAAATGTACAAAGGTAGAAGTAAACTAGTAAGAAAGTTTAAACCATGTAGAGATGCAATCATCAGGGAGGTTGGAAAATAAGGAAGCAACATTACTCTGAAGGGAATTCATGAACAAAAGCATGCAACTATCATTATCATTAAATCCAAGAATAGTGCAAGCATTTGAAAATGCACGAAGATGTTCAACCACTGTAACAGTTCCATCACCATGAAATAAAGGCAAATGTTGCTTGAATTTGTGACGTAAGGGATGAACCAGGTGAGAAAACTTCAAGGAGGTGGGCACAAACCATGGGGAATTATTTAGATCTTCTTCCAACTCAAAAAGCTCATACTTGTGAATGACTTTCCCAGGGTTAGTATATGAAACCATGGGGTTACAACCACCAAACAAGCTTACAATCAGTTGAGACATTGAGTTCTAAGAAAGGAAAAAGTAAATCCGAAATAATTAAAAAAAATAGGAACGAACAATTGAACGGTCGTCCCCAGTATGGATGCCAAAAATATGTTGACGTCAAGGGACTAAAGACTCCCCAACACCAACATCTCAACCTCCTGTGGAATTAGGCGAGAAGAGATGGGAATGTCACCCTAGGCTTAGAGCCCCAACAAGAAAGCACATTGAACTCCACGTTAAATTTACCCTAACCTAAAGTCCAAGCATGAAATCTCTTTACTTTATATTTTATTTTTATTTGATTTTTATGCTTTTATGTACGAATCCCTAAAATTAAAAAATAAAAACACAAAATTAAATCACAAAAGAAATTAAGCAATTAAAGGAAAATCTTAATAATAATTTTGTATTTATTTTATGAGCAAATATCTAAAACAAAACTAATGAAAAGTTAATATACTTATGTTAGTGCTAAAATAATTCAATTAAAAGAAAAGCTTATTAAACAAAACATTAGTTTGAAGACTACAAAAGAGTAATAGTGTAATGATATGATACTTTTTTTTATTTTCTTTTAGAAGTTAGGGTGTGATAAAAGATAAGAAAACTAAAACAGTGAAGAAAATAAAAGTTTACACATATTAAAATAAGCTAATGGATAAAACTTATATACATATTATTTACAAAATAAACAGGTTCATAAGTTTGTTTGTTTTTTTTTACTTTTATTTTTAGTGTTGTATTAAGAAAAGATGAGGAAAACTTAGATTTTAAAAAAAAGTAATAAAGAGACAATTTCAAAGTGTAAAGAATTCGATCTTCATTTAAGATGTTCCCCATACAAATTATTGAATTTTAGAAATCTACAAGCCTCTACGTAGACTTGGGCCAGGTATTTATCCTTTATCCATTCTAGAACGAAGTTACAATAGAAGGACCAAGAACGAAAAAAAAAAAAAAGTTGAGCCAAAAGTGGAATGGAGTAATGGTGGCAAATCACAAGGAGAAAACCTACATATCAGAAACCGATTAGCACTGAATAAAATCTATCTTGAATACAAAATAACCCGAAGGGACAAACTCTTTGAATCTTGACAAAATGATTAGAAAACTGAAAAACTGTCGTGGATGTGTGTTGAGGGAAAACCCCTAGATTAGCACGAAGCATCGACAATGTGTATGTTGGAACCATTTCAAAATTGAGGGGATGAAGGAAGGGAAAGAAGGAAGAAGGTTATAGAATTGACGACTGTGATGAGTGAGGATGCCTTGCTTAGCAAGCGCATGGTGGGAAATCGAGGGATTACGACAAAAGAAGGCTACTTGGTTCACCTGCGAGTCTTTTGTCCACCAAAACAGATTTGGTCAATCAGTTAAAAATATACAGATAGCCTTTTAATATCATCAACCATTGATCCATCACTTATGACCATCAAAAGGGAAAGAAAGCAAAAGAAACAGAAGTAGAATAAAAGCGAGAAAATAAACTAAATAATTGCGAAATCAATGAAAACTAATCTACCTTTTTCATTAACTTTTAGCATTATTATTTTTATTATTATTATTGTTTATTTATGTACAAAGGAAAAGAAAATCATTATCTTGCACTGAGGTCGGAAGAAATTTAGCATAAATAAATTCGTCACTTGCTTTGCATGCGGATCTTATGACTTCAAAAAAATTGCACGTGGAAGGACTGCCACCATGTCAGCCAACATATGTGTATGTTGAGGAGAAATGACTAATAAATACCCAAGAGAAATGATTTCCAACCTTTAAGACATGCCAACCAACAGATGCCTTGCATTTAATACTGAAAGTATCGATTGAATAAGATTTAGGATTTAGGGTTTCTACATTAAAGGGATGATTCATGAATTCATCAAACAAATTGGTATCATCTCTAGGGACCTTTCTATCAAGAACAAGGTCGTCATGATGCAAAGAAGATTCATAAAAAGGATTCAAAAACATAGGGATGTCCCTACAATAGTCACTAACATCGAAGGAAAAGGTGTGTTAGTGCTCAATCTCGTCATGTTCTGGCGTGTTGTGGTTTTATGCTTAAGTCTATGGTTTTCCCTGTGTTTTCCCCTTTTGTAGACCTGATTATAGATCTTTCCTTCCGGCATGTATTTTTCCTTTTTGTTGGCATTCACCCTTTTGATTGACCAGTTTTACCTATCAAAATTGCCTGAGAAATATCGGCCATGAGTTTCTCTATCTTTTCTAAAGGCAATCACTTCCCTCTTTATCTCCACCATTGAGCCTTTGTTTTCCCAAATCCCAGTCATGTCACCCAAGTCTTCATTGTCACAGGTCGCGGCGCTGAGAGCGGTTTAATAGGAACTCAAATCAAGCGAGCGCGGGAATCGAGAGTTAAAATGATTTAAATTGCTCTGCAAGAATCATGAAATCTCGATTCAAAAAAGGGAATATCTGGGTCGTCTGATTGAGAAGAGTCGAGGGTCGTTGATCTGACATCGGTGATTTTCGGAGGATCAGGAATCGAAAGTTCGGGGTTCTTGTCTTAAAGGCACATCCATAGCCCGAAGTCCCAAGACCCGAAAGGTCGATGGTTTGATCTAGGTCATCTGATCAAAGAGGAAGCATGGCACACTATCTAAGGGATCGAAATTTCGTGACTCGGGGGTTTGGGCATGAGGCACCTCGTGAACTCGCGAAACATGAGATCGCGACGCGCCTGAAGATTGGGCCCATGATCGCAACCTGCGATCACATGGAAGTTGGAAGTTGGGGCCAAAGGAAAGTAAGCGCTAGATTGAACATTAGACAGTTGAAGTTGTTCTAGGGGATGATCATGGTCATCGGATCAAAGGATATCTAATCATAGATTTGGATGGGTCTTTTCGTGGGATTGAGCATCGGGACATTGGAAATCAGGGGGAGTGAAAACTCCTGAGATGCAAATCCCCAAAATATCATGCAGGATAAGCATGAGATCACGGTCTGTGGTCACATGGGGTGATAGGAAGAATTTGCGCGAAAGGATGGGGCACCCGAGTTGGTTACAGGAGAATAGTCATGTATCCTCAAGATGCCAGAATTGACTAAAAAGGATTGTGAGTTCGCCTAAAACACTCATGGGCATCAGGCCTCATCCTGATCCCAATAAAAGCAGTCAATGAGAATAAAGATGGTGGTTGAAACCTCATTTCACCACATAAATGGAAGGCATGGAGGTTCTGGAGTGGTCAGCCTGTGGTACCCCTGTGGGTGAATTTCCCTGCATGAGCCATACCGATCTGAGATCACGTCTAACAGAAGAATGCAGGTGTGGTCTGACAGAAGAAGAGGCAGACGCCAAGCCTTGAATGCATTGATCAGAGAACTTTTTTGTATAAGGTGAGTGGCTTTGAGTATATAGACTCAGTTGTAATATTTTTTTAGCGTCACTGGTAGAGCAAAGCTCTGATTTTGTAAAATTTTAGTAAAGCCTCTGGTTTCTGGCTATGTATCTGTATTTGAGACTTCTTGTTTAATGAAGGTCAGCTTTCTTACTCCAACTTATTTGCCTTTGTTACTGAGAGGATTCATGATGAATGATTCACATGGATTGTTATGACTATGTTACGGTGGATGTTTGATTGTAACGCTATTACAATTTCTTTGAAGTTTCTCTGAGATTTGAATTTCAAGAAGATCTTGTGTTTAAGTCTTTCCTCTTTGGGTTGTTGGAAGACCGTATGTCCATAGCATACCTCTTCACTCTTCTCAAGTTATTCCCCCTATTCACCATGATACCCAACTTAGTGACTAAAGTTAGACCAAGACCTCAACTACTTGTGCCTTTCGATCCAGTTTTCTGAGTTAGAACGATACCATCCTGAGTCTGCGTCCATTAGACAACTTCAAAACTTATTTTCCATGACATACAAATTGATGGGTATCAAGCTTACCTCTGCAGCAATCCAGAGGTGACTTCTGGTGCTAACATTTATGGCGCCATTGTCAGGGATGAAATTGAAGATTTTCCCTGGGATTGAATGACAAAGCTTACTAATTCTAAAGGTGCATCAGAACTTAGTACATCAAAATATTGGAAATGTGTACCTGGCGAATCCACTGTAGTGACTCCATTGATGTGAATCCACTAGCGACTCCATTGTTTTAGTTGTGGCTTCTAGAGGTAGACACATGAGGTCTACTCCACTGCTGCCTTTAGCAACACCTGAAGCTGACCCAAAGAAGATTTTTAGAAAGGGAAACGCCCTCTGAGAGGGTGCTTCTACTGCTGAACCAGGTATTTCTGATAATTTTTACCATCCTACTATAGGAACTTCAATTTATGCATCTCATTTTATTGTTATACCTTCTATTAGAGTTTCCCAAACTTTAAATTTTAGGAGTGTTCCTATTGATTTTTTCCCTCCTGGTCAGGAATTGGAGGGATAAAGCCTTGTCACTCCTCTCTCCCCGAAGTTCATACCATGGTTTAGTCCCAATTCCTCATAAGACTTTCTACCCCAGGCTTTGTCACCCCTCCTCCTGTTAGAGTTACTAGTTTTACAAGGAAGGAAACCTCTGCTCCCTCAAGCCCTTTAACTTTTTCTCCAAATCATCTGTTATTTCATTTTCCTCTCAGGATCTCAATTCTAGTCTCCTCTGTCCAAACCTCTTCCCCTCCCACTTCTCTGCCACCCATTATCCCTATGGTAGGTTCCAACCCTCCTAGAAGCAAAATGGATGTTATAGTGGCTGCAAGATATGCCCATTTATTCCTACATCAACCAATTAAATCTCTCCCCACTGGAGATTACTTAAAATACATGCCAAAATTCATTGGAGAGGAAGACATAACTGTTGAATAGCACCTTGCTACATTTTACAGTTATGCAGATAATCTGAACATTGAAAATGAAGATGTCTGGAAGAGAGTCTTTGTCCAGAGCCTTGATGAAGAGGTTAGGAAGTGGTTTAGGGGATTGACCCCTAGATCCATTGCTAGGATTGAAGCTCTAGATGATGTTTTCTTAAGGCAGTGGGGGGACAAAAAATATTTTATGTATCATATCACAGAGTTTGTATCACTAAAGAGAAAAGAGGGGGAATCAATATTTGATTTCTCCAAAAGATTCAATAAAATATACAACAAAATCCCTGCTGAGATAAAGCCTACAGAGGCCTCTGCCAAGATCACGTATGCTAGCGCCTTTGACCCCGATTTATGCCTCATGTTGAGGGAAAGAAGAGCTACTTCCTTGGATATTATGCAATATGAAGCCCTGGAAGTAGAGTCCAACATATTGGTGGTTGACAGACTTAGGAGCAAAGCCGAAAGAGACAGAGGAAGAGGAAGATATGAAGCCTCAACCTCTGGTTCTTCCACATCTCACCCCCATGTAGATGAATTAACCAATATGGTGAAGTTATTGTCTGCATAAATGGAGAAGATGAGATTGGAAGGGAAGCAAGGTTATAAAGCTTCCCAAAATGTTGATAATAGAGGCAACCTTAGGAGGTCGAATAAAAATGCCCCTCAGATTATGCCAAGGGAGCTTAGGGACAGAGATAGAAATGATCAAAAGACCCAGACTCCCCTTCAAAATAACATTTTTGTTGATGAGGAAAGGGAGGAAGAAGAGCTCGATCCTGAAATCCTTTGTCTCGAAAACACCTCCCCATTTCCCCATTTGACCCAATCTACATACGAAGAGTCCCTCATAGATAGCTAAATAAATGAGTGGAGTAAAGGGAGAAGAAAAATAGTGGTCCCAGAAAATACAACCTCCAATCTAATAAGAAAGAAGGGAACTCTAACATCCCTGATCAGCCCTCCAGAGTAGAGACTCCTACTAAAGATGCAGCAAAAAACAGCAAAGAAAGGAAAGCTCAAAATCCCCCACCAATAGTCAAAGACCCTATCCCAGAGGTGAGAGAAATTCTTACGTCCCCTTCCTCCTTTAGCTTTGATCATGAAATTCATAAAATCAGAATCCCTGTACCCCTTTCAGAGATATTCAAGCACGAATACTTAAAAAGGTCCCTCTCTAAACTGTTGCAGCCCGATCCATCTTTCCATTCCACAAACTCAATGAATCTCCAAGATGAAAATTCTGTAGTCATCTTGGGTCCTATGGTAGAAGGTAGAGATGATTCATCCCCTCCCTTCTATACATCCCTAAATATACATGATAAGGTGTTGCATAATTATCTGATGGACTCTGGAGCATCTCATAATCTCATGCCCAAAACTATCATGAAAGAACTTGGATTAGAAATCACTAAAGCTTATCATGATTTATATTCTTTTGACTCAAAGAGAGTGCAATGTCTTGGGGTCATCAAAGATCTGGTGGTGAATTTGTTCTAGTTGCCCATGAAAAGTGTGGTCATGGATATCGTGGTAGCTAATGTTCCTCCCAAGTTTGGCATGATATCATCAAGATCTTGGATAAAAAAGACTTGGGGGAACATTACAAATGGACCTCACATATGCTACCATTCCAGTATTCGGAGGGAGCATAGAATATTGTACAGAGAAGATCAGTTGGCCTACATTATCAGCGATGAAGCATATCCCACCAACCATTCTATCTTTTCACTTGATATTGATTTGGGATCCATCTTATTACAGCTCACCGACGCCCCTGAGCCTCCTCTTGAGATCAAAAAATCCATTACTCTCTATGAAGATTCTCCTCCAATTACCTCTGTGTGGAAAATGTTCTTTGATGGAGCCTCTTCTAGAGAAGGAGCTGGTGTTGGAGTGGTCTTTGTTTCCCTTGCTTAGGAAACCATATCTCTGTCATATAAGTTAGAATTTGAAACTACCAATAATGTGGCAGAATATGAAGCTCTTATTATAGGATTGAGGGCCGCAAAGTGTTGGCATGTTTTCAGACAGAGGTAGAGTATGCATGTTTTTTCATTGATGGAAAAGATTAGCACGTTCAGCAGAGCAATGATGACATGGAAATGGAAAGATCAACAATGAGGATCAACAGTGATCATTAGATCACCCATCCTGAATTCCCGATGACCATTAGATCTGAATACAGATAGGAGGAACGTGCAAAAGAGGAGAACAAATCTTAGACATTGGATCTGAGCGCGAGGACTGGCCATCATTGGATATAGAATAAGGAGAAGGATATTTAAGTACAAGATGAATCGGGCTTACAAAGTCCTGAAAGTAGGAGGGTTGTCCATCGTCAAGGACTACACGTGGCGAGGGATTAACAATTCGTTGACTGGAAAGTCAAAGGAAGGAAGTGCTCTAACCTTCCAACACGCGATATGTGAAATCGTGATAAGATCTGGATCGTTGATCTAAGAGGGACATGTGGCGATAGATCAGATCATGATAAAGGTTCCATTTCGGATTTTTGGATATCAGGAGCTGGAGGAGTCAATGAAGCAACTCATGGCAATAACTAGCAATATGTGAGATCACGAAAAGATCTGGACCGTCGAATCATCAAGATTGTGGACCATTGATCAGACTCCATTTTGGAGTTTCGGAAACCGAGAGTTTGAGGTGTCAAGGACACTCATGGCAAGAATGTTGAAACATGAAATCGTGAAGCACCTTTTGGTGCAGCCTATGGTCATCGTCGGTGGTCACGTAAGGGGAAGGAGCTAGCAGAGCTAAGCTCCATTTCGGTGATCACAACATGAAGAGTCAAGACTCTTCACCACAAGATTCTTGAATTTGTGAACTACGAATCACTTTGTGGATAAGTGCCAGGTCACCGCCAGTGGTCATGTGAGAGGAAGGAGCTAGTGGAGCTAAGCCCCTTTTCAAAGATCGCAACATGAAGAGTTAAGACTCTTCACCTCTAGATTACCGAAATACGAAATGTGAAAAAGCCTTTGTGTGTAAGTTGTGGTCACCATCGGTGATCATATGAGAAGGTGGAGCTAGCGGAGCTAAGCTCTTTTTCGACAATCACAACTTGGAGTGTCGAGACCCTTCGACACAGGATTGTCGAAATGGGAAATGTGAAAAGCATTATGATTAGGCTCGTGGTCACAGCCAGTGGGCATATGGAGTAGGTGTGAGATCCATCATTGGTAATCCAACAGTGCAGGTTAATCAAGAATATGATCAGAGGGATATTGTTTCACTTCACAGATTAGTTGATCAATGATGATTTAGTTAGCAAAATCAAATCATGGTTCTTGATTGGTTGGTGATTCAGTTGTTGAGATGTTTTTGTCTTTGCCCAAGGAGATTTGAGGTGTAAATGATGAGGCTAGTGAGTATAAAAGGAGAGATGCAGCGACTATGTAATGTTGGTTGTTCCAACCGAAACAATGAGATGAACTGTAAGAAGGGTAAAATGAAAGAATGCAGAGCATGAGATAAAAATCAGAGATGAGTAACAGTCGCCGAATAGAAAAAAGCAAGAACAGAATAGAAGAATAGCATGTAGTAGAGCAGAACTACAGAACAGTTTTTGAACCAAAGAAGAATTGCAGAACAGTGAAGAAGGGGTAAGAATTGAAATACCTGTATTGTTTGTTTGTTAATCAATTATGCATAATCAGAGAGGAAGGGTGGTGCTAGGAAGGATTGTGGTCCTCTGATATTCAAGTTGGTGCTTTAATATTGGAAGTTGTGGCAGGGTGGTGCTCGGGAAAACACAGAGTTTTCTGTATACAAGTTGGTGCTTGTATAAATCCAGTTGGTGCTGGAATATTTAGGGAGTTGGTGCTTCCTTCTAGTGGGTGCTAGAAAAACCAGAGAGTTGGTGCTCTCAACAAGTTGGAGCTTGTAAAACAGAGGTAGTAGCCTCACTTTGAGTTGGTTCTCAAACATAGATGATGTATAGAACTTAAAAGACTGCCTATCATTTCAAAGAAGAAGAGGTTTTCTCCTTTATGGGTTTCCTCGTGAAAATTTGTCTCTGTGTATAT
>ML851466.1:16279-31091 GCA_009831015.1 Picea engelmannii
AGATAACTCAAGAGGTTAAGCTCTTCTTAACCTATATAAACAGGCTCTATGATGGTGGAAAGGGGGAAGAACTGAAGATATGAAACTTATGATCTTGGAGGAAACTCACAGTCAGCCAAAGGAGAGTGATCAGTGAAGCTGTTATTATCTAGGTTTTGGATCTTTCAGGCAAGGGTTAGACGAAGAGTACTTGACGAAGCTGTCGCATTCGCATCTACGATTGTAAGTACTGCTGTCGTTATTCTCATCAATATGACACGCTTGGCCTGTTTCTTTCTAGTTTGTGTCTAATGTCACATGAACTTATCATTAATTGATAGATCTATTTTCAAGCTAATATCAATAGAGTAGGAAGTGGTCGTATCTTGTTTTGTCCATAGAACTCAGCGAGGAGAAAAGGATTGGAGCGCAACTCGGAGCGTGCAGGGACAAACGTCGGTAAAAGGTACTTCTTTCATCCTTCTTTATCATGTGTTAGTTTAGATAGATTTGAAAGGAAGTCAGTGTCCATGTTAAGCATTTTCTGTCTAGAGTTAGGGTCAAGCTCTTAGAGGCGATCTACCTGTCCGCAGGGGGATTTTCCTACAACAGAAACTGGCGACTCCACTGGGGAAATAGCCTCAAATCGAAACTTCTTGTTTTGATTTTTCCTCTTTGACCTAGTTCTATCCCTTGATTGTTTCAGACCTGGTTCACTCCTCTTTTGATTGGTTTCATGAGTTGATTGGCTCCTTACCTTATCACACTCAGCATAATTGTCGAAATTGAATTGCAATTTTTTGATTTTTTGACATTTCTGGGAATTTTAGACCCTGGCGCCCCTATCCTAGTGTTAACAAAGCGCCAACGCTCCCCCATAGCTTTGCACAGAGTGATGTAACGCTCCTTTCCTTTGGCAACAGAGCGCCAGCCCTTTTTGGCCCAAAAAACCTTCCGTAATTGCTTTGTTAAGGTTTTGCCTCCGTGTCTCCTCTGCTGAGTGACCTTGTGCGTCAATGTTTATTCTCTTTCAGCCTTGACATCTGTCTTTTTGAAGAATAAACATCTTTTTAGTTGGATCTTGTAGCCTTCTTCGCTATTTTCATTGAGTTTTTCCTATTGAGTGAATTTTGAAACCCATGCATCGTTCTGCTCTCCTCATCAGCTGAGTAAAAACCCTGGTGAAGGTCATCAAAGGCTTACATACCTCTTTATCTCATTTTCAGTCAAGGTCTTTGTTCTTCAACTTTTGCTTTTGGGTGTGAAGTTTGTTTTTTCTCTTTGATTGTTTCTTTTCATTCGCTTTTTCGTTTTGATTGCTACGAAAGGGTGTATTGTTTGTGTGACTTTTTCTTGTGCTAGTTTGGTTTTCATTCATACAAGAAAGATAATTAGCAAGATGAGCATTGTGTTGTATTGATCATCATTCATACACAAACAATAAAAAAAAAACATCTTTATGATTGATTGTGCATATTAGAAGGCATTTAAAAGTTTTTTCATTACATCAAGATTTGATTGAGAAAAGAATTGTTTGAGGACACTTCGTGTTTTTGCTTGTTAGTGAAAAAGAACTTTCTCTCTCCCTTAGATAGATATTCATCGAAAAGAAATGACTGCTTATCATATTTGATGCATTCTTTGGGTCCGAGTCATAATTCCATTTTGTTTCACTTCCATGCACCCCTTTGCGTAAAGAACAGCCATAAAATCAACGCTAATTAAAAGTTATCTAGAACTTTTTCTTTTCTAGGATCCTCCACCAACAGTAGAATAGGATTAGTACTTTGGATTAGGGTTGTGAGCATAACTCTCCAAATTTTCTAAAACAAACAGTAGCATCATGAGTTAGGGAGAGTCAAATCCAATTATCGTATAAGTCTGCCTGGGATCCCCCTCTCACACAGGGGTTACACACAAGGTCGCATTCGGGTAAGCTATGGGGACTAACCCTCCATGGTTTAACTGATTGTGGTGGTCGGATCATATTATGGGGATCACTCTGAGGTAAATGCACAATTACTTCATGGAAGCCTTTTAGTTGGTTTCAGGCTTGATACCCTGCCCATATGTTCGGATCGGACTGTCGACTGTTCCCGCCCAGGGGCTGACTGTGAATTGGTAACCTTAGTGGCCATAATCTTTAGGGTTTTACACAAGGTGACGGTGATGGGAAGTCTCACTGTACCTGGAACAGACATTGGTCAAACTCACTCAGGCTCCTTGGAGGGTAAATCCACAATTACTGCGTGGAATCTTGCACCAAGGTGTAAGTCTGTTAAGCAGGTCGCCATTGTAACTATTCCACCCTAGCCCCGCCCCTTCTGGACTTGATCACGCGATGTTGGATTTCATCACCAACTAGTACGGTCATCAAAAGAAGGTCCTATTTGCTTAGTTGTGGTTCTTAGATTTTTTTAGCGTGTGCTGTTTCTTTTCATTAGTTGGCCATAGATTTCTTTCGTCGACTCTTTTACACCAACATCAACCCTCCACGCCGCTCGCGGAGGCTATAGGGACTTCCTCCAGAAAATATGGAAGGAAATACCCCTTTACCCCCTCATTCTACGGAAGAATCCCCTCAACAGAGCGAGGTTCATAAGACCACAACTTCCCAGGAAGAAGTTCCCATCCCTTTAGAGAATTTTTGAATTGTCTCAGAATCTCCGGAAGCTTATCGCATTCCGGAGGGATATGAATGACAGATCCTCCACCTTAATTCCACTGGAGAATTTGTTGTCATCCATCCTTCTGACATTCCATCCAGGTCTTCTCAAAACCCTTTAGCAAGTGACCCCTTTTGGACTGTGGACGTTGTTTGGAGTCCACCATGCTTGGTGCAAGATCTTTATGGAACAGGGGAAGGTGCCGATGCACCTTTTTCCTATACTGTACCCCCAAATCACTTCACTGGTACTACCACTTTTATAGCCACACCAACCATTGGTCCGAACATACCGTCCGTTGGCCTAAGGTATACTATTCCCCTCTAGACATCCCATTCGAAAATGGCCCTGCACATTCTGACCATCCCCGCCAGTAACGCGATAGTTAATCAAGCCTCAATTGGCACACCTGTAACACCAAGACCTACACTCCCTTTTGGATTCAGGGCACTGAATGCTTCTGCTATCACCACTACCCAAATCATATCGGGAAGTTCCATACCTATCCAACAACTCGGAGGGACTGGCCTTGGTGATCCTAACCCGATCGGTGGCACTGGTCAGTCATTTACATTTGGCTCTCAGATCCCAGGAACTCTACCTCAAACTGGGGGCATCCTCCCCCCGGAGGAAAAATTCCATTCGGAGGGAACCCTAATGTTGGGGGGCATCCTCCCACTGGAGGAAAAATTCCATTCGGGGGGCACCCTCATGCTGGGGGGTAGCCTCAATCCAGAGTACACCATCAACCACAAGGACAAAATGTGTCTGTCACACCCAATCCTTGGAGTTTCCCTTTTCAAGGACACCCACGTGCCTCCACGAGACAAAATGTTCAGACTCCGCAACAACCCCCTTATGGACAAATGCCAAACCCACCCTATAATCCAAAAAACCCATCCAGTTATCCTCCGCTCACAAACACTTCTCAAAACATCTCAAATCCTATGTACCTTGGTCAAAACCAACCTCACATGAGAGGGCCCACAAGTTATAATTATCCACATAACCCAGTATTGGGCCCCACTAGTGTCCCTCTGCCACACCAGAATTACCCATAGGTTAACCGACAACTACCTTTTCTAGCCACCCTGGACCTTCCAGACTTGTCTCGGTTAACGAATGATCCCATTTATCATTCTTCGGTTTGGCCAGCTATCCCAACTAAACTCCCTTTTGATATCCAAAAATTCGACGGAAAGTCCAGAGAAGGCCCAAACAACCATGTGATGACCTTCCATTTGTGGTGTTCATCCAAATCCCTCATGGATGATTCGATTCGTTTGCGTCTTTTCCAACGAACACTTATGGGTTCCGCAACGAAATGGTATATTGAATTACCACGCGCATCCTTTCACGATTTTAACTCCCTTGCCATGTCCTTCCTCACACATTTTCAAATACCCATTCGATACGAGACGGGTACTGAACTATTAACCTCTCTTCGTCAGACAACTTCCATACACATCTCCAATCATATACATGAATGGAGACGATGACGAAGGCTAATCAAAGTAGTCATTCCCGACCAATTATTAGCAGAATGGTTCACGAAATCACTATTACCCCAGATTTCTCGTGATGTTGCCATGGGTGGCGTAGTCACCAAGGAAGAAGCCATCGCTCGGGCTCAGTATTTAGACTTAGTCTATTCACAGTCCGGTACTCTATACGAGTTGATACCGAACGCTACCCATGCCACTAACGATCCATCCAAACCATCGATTGCTTCGCATGTGGATGGAGTTATTGGCTCCGTCAAAACTCAATCTACTACTCAGTCTACTGGAACAATCCAAAGGCTCGCTTCCACAACCGCTCCCAGTTTGACTGCACCCTCTTCTACCCCACCCCAAACTCAGGTATCTGATGTGAAGGTGGTCCAGTCAACCCCTTCACAACAACTTGGGGGCAAGAAGAAACCAAGAAACAAACCAAAGAAGAACAACAACAATGAACAACCCAAGACCCAACTGCAAACCCCTGCTTCCGGGAAACAACCACAACAAAAACCGAAATTCCCATGTCTCATTTGTGGTGACGATCACTACACTCGAGACTACCCACATTGTGATGAAGTGACCAAAATTTTCAAAGGAAATTCGCAACCCGCTGTTCTCACTCAGCCTTTTCTGCAGCAACAATCGTTGTTGCACAAACCCCCACGCCGGGGGGTAGTTCCAACCAACCCCATGATGAGGCCTCGACAAGTGCCCACATTTACATGTTTAACGGAGTTAATCTAACAACTCGCTCTGTGACATATGACACGCCAGTTAAACCTGATAAACCGAAGATCGCTAACGGTTCTGCGACAGACCCGTTACCATCCACCGTCAATCCTCCATCTGTTAGCCCTCCATATGGGCCACTCCAGATTGAGAAACCTACTTTTGAATCTATCCTACGCCCTCCTAAGAGCACCATCCAAAAATCTACATTCAATCCTAATTCACGGGCTGCCCAAAACTACAATATCGTAGAAGATTTGGCCCAAGCCCCGTGCGCCATGTCTGCCTTGGAAGTTCTACAACACTGTCCCAACCAATGTAGAATGCTCTTAGCCGCTATTGGCACTTTCAATCCCGAGTCATCAAACTACCTCACATTAAATCTAGATGATCATCAACCGCGACTCTCCCACCAGCTAGCTTTCCAAATCGACGTGGTTGTTCACAATCAACAAATCCACCGGACTATCCTGGATGAGGGAGCCTCCACCTGTGTCATGTCTTTAGCCTGTTGGAAAGGTTTGAAATCACTTGCCCTTAACAAATTTGCTACCATGTTACATGCCTTTGATGGATGAGGTTTTCATCCTCACGGATTATTACAATGCTTAGCCATTCAGCTGGGCGGCAAAACTGTTACTGTTGATGTCGAGGTGGTAGATTCCCCCCTCGATTACAACCTACTACTTGGAAGAAGTTGGTTCTATGCTATGACTATCATCACCTCGTCGGTGTTTTGATGTGTACAATCCCCCCATCAAGGCAAAATTGTTACCATCGATCAACTCGATTTCTGCACACCCGATGCTCGCATCCCCGCTACCAACAACATTCCTTTTCTGGGAGACCACCCAGCTACGTATTAAAGCATTGGTGTTGGCTTATTGAAATATTCTAGCCTCATGGGTACCTTCCCTACACCACTTCCACCTATCACACATCATATGGCCACCGTCAATATGATTTCGACTATGCCTTATCAATCCTTGGAATCATTTGACCCTTGGGTTGTGCCTAGCCCTTTGGAATTCGATGTTTTCGGGGACACAATGCCTCTAAGCCCAGCCGAGGCCGCATACATAGCTATTCAATCTACCTCTCCCTCTTTGAACAATTCACATTCATTGGCACCCGATACTTATTCGGTGCCCTCGTGGTTAGATTCCCTATTATCCACCATTGATTACATTTCCCAAATTTTTCCTTCGGATGAATCTGCCCTAGGATGACAACCACCACCAATCCTCTTTTCTTCCACCTTTGGAAGAAATCCAAGACATACGATCTGTCTTCCCCCCCGATGTTACCGAAGCTCTGCAATCTCCTGTCCTCACACAAGATACTCTCTCTGATGGGAACATGGGTAACATCTCTACTACAGTCACGATTGACATTTCAATCAAAGAAGGTGTCGTGGAAAAAATCAACCTTGGTGCTAATTGCACACCCGACGAAGTGGTTTCTTACACCACTTTATTCAAGGAATTTCGTGATGTCTTCGCATGGAGTTATGAGGAAATGCCAGGGATCGACCCTTCCATCGTCGTACACGAAATCAAAACTTACCCTGATGCGAAACCGGTTCGGCAAAAGCTCCGCCCGGTTCATCCCAAGAAAATCACAGCTATAAAGGTAGAAGTTGAAAAACTTCTAAAATCTAGCTTTATCTATCCCATCCTTTTAACCGAATGGGTCTCCAACCTTGTTCCGGTTGCTAAGAAACAAGGGACCATCCGTGTTTGCATTGACTATAGAGATCTCAACAAATCTTGTCCTAAGGACAACTACCCTACGCCCTTCATCGATCAAATCATCGATAATTACGTGGGGAGCGTAATCTTTTCTTTCATGGATGGATTTTCTGGATATAACCAGATTGAAATCTTGCCTGCAGATCAACACAAGACAGCCTTCATCTGCCCTTGGGGAACTTTCACCTACCGAAAGCTACCTTTTGGCCTTAAAAATGCTGGAGCCACTTTCTAGTGAGCCATGTCGTACGCTTTTCATGACATCAAACATATAGCAGAACCGTATCTCGACGATTTACCCGCACATTCGTTAAATCGATCCGATCACATTGATCATTTACGTGCGATTTTTCTGCGATGTAGGTTCTACCGTATTTGTTTGAACCCACACAAATGCATTTTCGCTGTCGAATCCGGTCGACTCCTCGGTTTCATTATCTCCAAAGAGGGGATCAGGGTGGATCCCTTAAAGATCAAGGCCATCTTAGCCTTACCTCCACCTACCAATTTAAACCAACTCCAAAGTTTGCAAGGCAAAGCAAACTTTCTTCACCGTTTCATCTGCAATTATGCCGAGATCACTAAAGGATTTATGCGGTTACTGCAAAAGAACGTCCCTTTCATCTGGGATGATGCAGCTCAACGGTCATTCGACGTTCTCAAGCACACTCTGACCCATGCACCTTTGTTACATCCCCCTGAATATACAAAGGATTATATCCTTTACTTGGCCGCTTCTACTTCCACCATCGCAATGGTGTTAGTCCAATAAGACCCCAACGGCGAAGAACATGTGATCTATTACCTGAGCAAGAGTTTATCTGGACCCGAACTCAGATATTCACATGTTGAGAAACTGGCTCTGGCAGCCGTTATCGCTGTCCAAAGATTCCGCCACTACATCTTGTTATGCACCACCATGGTAATCGCAGACTCCAACCCCATGTACCATGTCCTGACACGTCAAGTACTTGGGGGCAAATATTCAAAATGGATCGTTATTCTTCAAGAATTCGATCTTGAGTTTACAAAGGCTAAAGCCAAAAAATCCTTGGTGTTTGCTGAGCTTATCTGTGCTCTCCCTCGTGCCGATGAAAACATCGAACCTAGAGATTCTCTCTCCGATGAATCTCTCTTCCTCATCAACACCTATGATCCTTGGTATGGAGACATTCTCCTCTACCTTCAAACACAACATTTTCAGCCCAACATCTCTCACGAAGAGCATCGACGCATTTGTCACCACTCTCGTCGTTATATCATCCTCAGCGACACTCTGTATCGCCGTGGTATCGACACCATCCTTCGGCGATTTCTGACTCATGAAGAGGCTGAACGCATTTTGAACGATTATCACCTTGGCGCCTATGGCGGTCACCTTTCTGGAATGGCCACAGCCCAAAAAATCCTACGTGTTGGCTACTTTTGGCCCTCAATTTTCAAAGATTGTATTGAGGCTGTCAAGAAATGCCCACCCTGCCAAATCTTTAACAAGAAGGCACGCACCCACCCTATGGCGCTGCACCCTATTATTTCCATCGGTCCCTTTGCAAAATGGGGCATCGATTTCATGCAGTGTAAGCCTACCTCAGCCCGGGGGCACGGTTACATTATCATCGCCGTCGACAACTTCACCAAATGGGCTGAGGCTATGCCTACCTTCCTAAATGATGGCCGTACTGCAGCTCTATTCCTCTTCAACCACATCATAACTCGTTTCGGTGTACCACGTGCCATTGTCACTGACCATGGTGCACACTTCAAAAACCAGATGATGAGCAAGTTACATGTCAAATTGGGTTTTTGCCATGAAAACTCATCCCCTTACTACCCTCAAGCGAATGGACAAGTTGAGGCTATCAACAAAGTCCTAAAAACCATGATCCAATGCATGGTAGGGGAAAACAAAACATCATGGCATCTACAGCTGTTCTCCGCTCTCTGGGCCTATCGCACCTCTGTGAAAACTTCAACTGGATTCACTCCTTTCCAGTTGGTCTATGGCATTGAAGCCGTCCTACCGATCGAGTGTGAGATTCCATCACTCAAACTAAAAGTAGAACTCTTGCCTCATACTTCTGCTGAAGAAGAATGATTTTTGTATCTATCCAAACTGGACGAAATGCGTCGCGATGCTGCTCACGCCAATGAGGCACATCAAAAATGAATTAAAAGTCAATATGACAAATCCGTCCACCCTCGGACTTTTGCGGAAGGAGACTTAGTCCTTGTTTATGACCAAGGTCATGATAAATTGGGGACAGGAAAGTTAGAACCCATGTGGCACGGTCCCTAGATCATGAAGCGTGTCCTACATAAAGGTGCCTACGAATTAGTTAATCATGATGGAATCTCCTTAGGAGAGCCCCGAAACGAGCTTCACCTTAAGAAGTACTATGCCTAGACCACCTATCATTTGTACTTTGTACATTATTGTATGTAGTTTTGGTGTGTCTATTTCTTTCGTGTGCTCGAGTCTTTACCATTTCCACTCATGACTATGCCTGTGTTTTCATGCACATATGACATTCTCCTTTCCTATATTTTTTAGGTTCACGGATGGCACTAGCCGACATACCTGGAACATTGCTTCAGCAGCTTGGGTTATTTACCAATTTGACCAGGTGGTGAGTTCAGGAGGCATTTGTTTAGGACTAGCAACCAACAATATGGAAAAATATCATGTTGTCATTGGACTGTTGACCCAAGCTTCCTCTCTAGGTATCTCTCGCATCATTATTTACTTAGACTCCCAACTGGTGGTTTTTCAACTCAACCGCATCTACGCTATCCGTAGTCCTATCCTTCTACGCCTACACTTGCAAGTTCATCGTCTCGAACGAATGTTCGATTACATTGAATATAGACACATTCCGAGAGAACTTAATAGTGTTTCAGATTCATTAGCTAATTATATCATGGATCGATATCTTGCCCACATATAATATTCAAGGAAAAAAAAACTGTACATTACATGTAAATTAAAACACATCACAGACATCATCATGTACAAATCATTGGCATCATAAAAACTTGAAACTGTATATATATATATATATATATATATATATATGGCGTGACTGAAATGTTTGTATTACATCAAAAAGTGTGTAGAAGAGCAAAATATTGGGTCTGTTCACCCATACAACGTCGCCTGACAAGGCATACAAAAAACATGATCACAGGAGAGACTCTAATATCCCCGCACTACGTTGTGCTGTGAGTAACACACTACCGCGCGCACTACGTGCCTCAATAGAGAATTGATATTCTCTGGTACTCCTACAGTGTGCCTCTGCAGATGTAAAGGCACTTCCCCCCTCCGCAGAGGAGGGATACCCATCATAAGGCCTTGGAGATTCCTCTCAACCTCCCGAAGACCTATTACTGGTACTGCCGAATCTGCTACAACTGGGGTGCCTCCATGACTCCCTGGTACTGGTATATTAGATGGACGCACTGCTCCCTTGTCTGCATATTGAAAACAAAACATCTGTTAGAACTCTTTTACATACCCAAAAAAAATACATATACATAAAAAAACTTAAAAAACAAAAACTAGACAAGGTATGGCTTAGTCTCTTACCTGACTCGTCCCAGTCTTCCCCCATGGGAAAAATCAAGTCCATACTCCCACGGAAGTCTACATCGGCATAAGGGAAGTCCTCTATCCAGAGGTACTGCCGTCTCAGCCAGGCAAAAAAGTCACCAGTAAAGTGTAACTCTGACTCCGAAACTAGCCTCGGAGACAGACTAGTCCACCTCTCCATCCGAGGTTCATCCATTGGTCATACTGCCAGTGCTATCTGAGGCTGCATCTGAGGGATGTGCTCTAGAAAAAATGAGACAAAAAACGAGCCATAGTCGAACTGCTTCTGACCAGTCCTGCACCATGAGATCTGTTCCTTCACATTCCGAAGGAACGCTGCACTCCAGTTGAACAGTGTTGGTTCCAAACACTGAACACCATACGCCACCTATGATCTCGATGCCAGATGAGAACTAGTGCTACTGGTCACACTGGTGATAGCGAATAGTATAGACCGGAGGGGAAAATCTCGAATATCCTTGATAGGAATTCTACCCCCTACCAACCTTGCTCCTGGAACACAGTGGCATGCCAGATACATGTCCAACTGCTCAAGTAATGCCCTCTGCCCAGTGAAATATATGGCAACCCTTCTTTTCGAGAGGCCGATCAAAAAGTACACGTCTTCTAACTCGATGGTTAAAAGTTGTGTACCGATACAGAATCCTTGTTGCGCAACATCCCAAAGGCCAATCACATGCTCAAGAAATAACACCTCTCTCTTCATTTTTTGCAATTTGAAGAACTTGAGCAAGCCGCAAGCTCGCAAAGTGGCCCGTGTAAGAGGACTCCGTAGAGCGGCTAAATCATCCATCTCATGTTCCCTCTCTTTCCATTCAATCATGATTGCCGAAGATACCTGCAAAACAAAAAAAATCAAGAATTTCGTTATTCCTCATGTTTTGGCAATTTCGGCGATTTTCAAAATCATTTTAAAACATGAAACAAGATGCCCACATCATCTAAAAGCAACCACTCACTCTTTTTAACCACCACGCCCTTTAACATTTGTCAAATAATGATAAAAACGTTTTAAAAATGTAAAATGACTTTGGGGGCTGCGTGGGCATTTGGGGAGATTTTTTATGGGTTCTTTTATTAAGAATGACCTTCCTAATTGATTGCAAGGGTGTAGAAATCCTAACCACCCTTCTCTAAATCATTTTTCGTAAAGAATCCCCCTATTTTATTAATTTTTAAAAGAGGCCGATTTGGTTCCAAGAGGGGCGACTTAGGGCTTTGTGTTTTAAATAAATGATGCTATGAAAATGGATCTAAAACCATGCAATTTAAAGAGAAAAGGATGGACACCTACCTAGTTCAAACGGTGAGCAAAATGATCAATCGTAGCTCTGGTAGTGAGAAAAACAATATTTGCTTCAAAATGAGATTCTCCACTACTCCAAAAACCTTGCAAATGAAATGGTAAATGAATTTTCAAATCAATTGTTATTTATAAAATTTCATTTTTTATAAGGTATGGTCATTTTTTTGGGTTTCTCTAATGATGTAATGGCTTCACTAAACTCTGGTTTGTAGCTTTGGTATCGCAGGTTTCCTGGCAGTCCTGATCGGTTATTCACCTTGTCGCACTTATCAGCATAGTCTTAGTTCATTCTTGAGCTCGACAATATGAGAACGTAACTAGGTAAACTTTTATCTCTTTTTCGGACCCGTACGTATATGAACACATGAAAAAGGAACCCCCCTGAAGTCTCCTTTAAACCCTTTTTAGACTCTCTAAATATGAAAAGATTGTCGAGTGGTCTTGCTTCCTTTCACACTCGTTAAAAGGTTAGAAAGGGCATCTTGCGAGAGATAGTTTAACCCTTTTTCGGTCTCGTAGGACTACTGTACGAAAAAGGAACTGAGAGAGTTCTCTTTTAAGTGTTTTTCCAAACTCTATAATCCTGAATAAACCTTCGAGTTTTCTTTCCTTGGACTCGTTAAAGCATACACCGACAGACCCATATAGGAACGAACCCTTACTTCTTCCAGTTCGTTAAACAAAGGAAGAGGAACTTACCAAAGGTGAGTTATATCGAGCATGTGTTATCCTCCTCGAGCTCATTAAATCAAAAAGAGGTACTCATCTATCTGGATGGGGGAAAAATTGAAAGGAGCAAGCTAAGCAGTCTCTTGAGAACATCATCCAGCACTTCTTAGAGTCACCCTTGAACATGAAACTTTGTCATTTGCACATATCATAATCCACTGATCCTCTGCACCGAGCCAATCTTTTGAGTTCCTTTCACTCCTTTGGGTCACCTGAAGCAAGTCCCAGTATCCATTGCATAATATTGATCCATGTCATGTTTTGCTGTTGTGCCTCAGTGTTCAAGGGAAGTATCTGCCTCGAGAGTCAGCCATCCCAAGTGTCTTGCCTCAAAACCTGTGTCAGTCTATGTCCATTTGATCTGCCAAATACATCTCTATGTCCATTTCGTGTCATTGGTGGGGGATACATCAAGGTCCTCCCTCAACGATTCCATTCTTGTCGACTCCGACACATTATCCGGGAATCAGGCTTAGAAACTAGTTAGTACTTTGGGACCTGCATGCCTCAATGGAAGGCCTCCTCACATTTGACAGTGGGTTTACATAATTGACCCCTGATCGAATGATTCCATGGATGTTCAAACTTAGATCATCTATTCACATTCGCTGGAATGTACTAGGGTACCTTGGGAATCATTGACATTAATGGTGATCTCCCTCGCACTTGTTAACGGTTCACAACATTGACTGGTAATCAAGTTGTTTCTGCCATGTTTGACATCAAGACATCTATTCACATGGTTGGAATCGTACCACGTTGGGATTGGTAAGAAGACCCTGGGTTGAGTGATCACTTTGATATATGATTTGCCCAGGCTGCGAAGGAATTTCCATTGGACGAAGAACACATATACTGTTACATAGATCCACTTTGTATTGGCCGTGGCTATGTCTTGTCATATCATAGATCCACTGTGTATTCTTCGTGGCTACGATCAGTCTGAGTCACCAGAGTATAGATCCACATTGTATATTCGGTGTCTATACCTTTTTATCAATACAATTATGGATCCGTAGTGTATTTTATGGCAGCCATATCCTGCTAAGTCTTGATCACCCAAGCATAGGTATGCTTGCCTTGGGTTTTGAAATATGTCATGATGCTTGTTGGATGTTTGTGTGCAGCTTCTGTCAGGTTCTCCGAGTCTATACCCTTTCTTGGACATCTACAAAGTATTTCAGTTATCAGTTGGCATCTTCTAACTTCATACTTTGGGGGGCATTCTGTTACATGTCAAAATTACTCAACTGGATAAGTGTCGCATATCCCTCTCAATTGTCGTAAGTGTCGCACCTTCCTTACAACTTTCGCAAGTGTCTCAAATTGGTCACAAGTGTCGCAAATGATGTTCAGACATACTGTCATGTCAACGACACTAAGGAGACACTTATAACATCTCATATGCTTGATTTGAAGGAGGAGAACTGGTTTACTGAAGTCAAATAACTCTTGACACCTGAAGAGAGCCCTGGAACAAAGGTTTTGAGGAGGAGCGCTCCCCTATTTCAGCCCTAGAAGCACTGGCGCTCCCCTACAAGGCTTCAGGGAGTGTTATAATTCTCCCCAACCCCCTTTGAAGGAGCACTGCTCATCTTGAAGGCGCTGGCGCTCCTCTAAAGCTTGTCAGGGAATGCTACAGTGCTCTGATGCCCCTTCTAAGGGAGCGCTGCCTAATTTGAGGCAGTAGTTGGCCCGTTGAGGAGAATAAGGAGAGGATATTTTGAGATTAGGAGGCAATTGTGTTCGAATTCTTGGTTTCATCAAGAGATCCCTGATCTAAGGAGAAGGTTCCCAACTTGTTCTAAAAATAACTCAAGAGGTTAAGCTCTTCTTAACCTATATAAACAAGCTCTATGATGGTGGAAAGGGGGAAGAACTAAAGATATGAAACTTATGATCTTGGAGGAAACTCACAGTTAGCCAAAGGAGAGTGATCAGTGAAGCTGCTATTATCCAGGTTGTGGATCTTTTAGGCAAGGGTTATATGAAGAGTACTTGACGAAGCTGTCGCATTCGCATCTATGATTGTAAGTACTGCTGTCGTTATTCTCATCAATATGACACACTTGGCCTGTTTCTTTCTAGTTTGTGTCTAATGTCACATGAACTTATCATTAATTGATAGATCTGTTTTCAAGCTAATATCAATAGAGTAGGAAGTGGTCGTATCTTGTTTTGTCCACAGAACTCAGCGAGGAGCAAAGGATTGGAGCGCAACTCGGAGCGTGCAGGGACAAACGTCGGTAAAAGGTACTTCTGTCATCCTTCCTTCTCATGTGTTAGTTTAGATAGATTTGAAAGGAAGTCAGTGTCCATGTTAAGAATTTTCTGTCTAGAGTTAGGGTCAAGATCTTAGAGGCGATCTACCTGTCCGCAGGGAGATTTTCCTACAACAACCTTTAGATAAAAATTATCCAATTTTTTGTTGACGTGCATCTTCCATTTAATTATTTTCCATGGAAATAAACATTAGTCTCCTTGTTTTGTAAAATTTAAATCTTACCTCTGTAAAACCTTTTCACCGTGAGGAGGAATCT
>ML851467.1:61545-72095 GCA_009831015.1 Picea engelmannii
GGCAGTGAGAATCCACCTGTTTTGACCGGAAGATGGAGGATGTATCTCTCCAATGAAGTCAAGTCCCCATTGTTGGAAAGGAGCCTCAACCAAAATTGGTTTAAGAGGTAGAGGAAGGAGTTTCCTTTTACCCTCAAACAATTGGCATTGATGACAGGCTGTTACTTTCTGATGTACATCTGCGAACAAGGTGGGCCAGTAAAAACTAGCTCTGAGTATTTTGTTGGCTGTAACTTTCCAGTTCAAATGGCCACCACATTCACCTGCATGAAACTCCTGCAATACTTTTTCAGCTTCATCTTTGAGTAAGCAATTTAAAAGAATGCTTGCAAGATCTTTCCAATACAGATTCCCTTCCAGAATACATAATTTCAAAGCTTTCAACTTTAAAAATCTAGCTTTAGTTTTAGTTAAACCAGGGGGAGCTTGTAAATTTTGTAAAACAAAGATAAGGTCTGCATACCATGGAGAGTTTAGAAAAACCTCTTTAACGTTTGGAGTTGCCATCTCGCCTTGTTCATCTGCCACGTCTAGGAAATTAATGTCAAGAGCTTGAAAGTTAGATTCAGCCATCAATTTGGCAAGGCCTTGGCCTTTGATCAATTTTGTGGGCTTAATTTCAATGTCGTATTCTAGAATAACTGCAATCCACTTTCCCCTTCTCCCATCAGGGTTGTCTTGTGTCAAGATATCTTTCACTACCGCATTTGGAACATATGCTATGACATGTGAATGAAGAATATAGACCCTGAAGTCCTTTATAGCTTTTACCAAAGAAAAAGCCTATTTCTCCATGATATTATAATTTAGTGCAACATATCTTAGAGCTTTGCTGAAGAAAGCGATGGGTTGTTCATACCCTTCACTATTTTTTTGCAGTAATACAACTGCTATTGTATGTTCAGAGGTGAAGGAAAAGAGATAGAAATCTTTAGTGAAATCGGGACTAATCAAAACTGGAGCCTCTGTGAGTGCTCGTTTGACCTATTCGAAGGATTGTCTAGACTCTTAGTCCTATTTTATTTTTGCGTCCTTTTTAAGCATGTTAGTGATATTTCGGAGGAGTTCAGCTAGATTAGGAATGAATCTTCGAAGAAAATTAATTTTCCTTATAAATGATTGTAGTTCTTTTAGATTCCTTGGGTGCTCTAACTTCAGTATGGCCTCTATTCTGCTGGGGTCAATTCTGATTCCTTCCTTAGAGATGATGTGTCCCAGCAGTTTTCCTTCTTCTAACCCAAAAAGACATTTCTTGGGATTTAAAGAAATCCCGAACCTTCGACATTTTTCGAAAACTCATCTAAGGTGTCGTAGGTGTTCATCATTTGATTGGGAGAATACAGTTACATCATCCAAATAAACGACGATAAACTTACCTGAGTCTTCTATGAAGGCAATGTCCATTGCCCTCTAGAAGCTAGCTCATGCATTCATCATCCCAAAAGGCATCTTCACATACATGAAGGTTCCCCACGGAGTGGTGAAAGCGGTTTTTTCCTAATCGTCTGGGTGAACTAGGACCTGGTTGTAACCTGAGAAACCATCTAACAGAGAAATTCGACTTGACCCGACCACTCTTTGCAGGAGGTGACCCATTTTAGGCAAGGGGTAGTTATCCTTCAATGACGCTTTGTTCAGATTCCGGAAATCTATACAGAGTTGGATTTCCCTAGTTTTCTTGAGAGTAGGGACTAAATTAGAAACCCACTTGGAGAAGCGGAGGGGGACTATGATCTTAGCATCATACATTTTCTTAATTTCGTTTTCTATCAAGGGGAGCAACTTGGGATTTATCCTCCTAAGTTTCTGCCTAAATGGTTTCTGGTCCTCCTTTATGGGAATCCTGTGTTGTATAATGTTGGTGTCATAGGCTTTCAAATCTTCATAGCTCCATGCAAAAACGTCAGAAAATTCTTTGAATAACTCAATGTACTTAAGCTTTTGTTCTGGGGGTAAAGATTTGGACAGTTTAACTATCTTAGGTTTCTCTTCAATTCCTATATTGCAGTCTTCTACCTCTTTCCCGTGGGGTTCTATTTTGGGCTTCTTAGCTATGTCATCATTATCAAACATATCTTCTAAAGGGACAAGACCTCTAGGTAAAATATTGCTCTTCAATTGCAAAACTTCAGCCTCCAGTTCGTCATCGCTTAACTTTCCTGATTCCACTGTATCTTGTGTATGCACCGTATTTACAATATTCACACTATCTACTTCAAATTCAGAATTATTTACATTCTCTTTTTCATTTTCTACATCTATGTTTGTACATCCAAAATCGTTCTTTCATTGCAGAAAGTCCTCTATCTAATCGTCATTTCCAAACACTTGCCAGTACCTAATATTATCGGGCACTGTTGGTCTGCATTTCACTTCCACCGTGTATGAGCGAGTTTGTCGAAAAGGGATCTTGCAGGAAGCAGCAAACGTAGCTAATCCGTCCGCCAGAATATTATGTCCTCTAGGCATGACCTGCAAGTCTACCTCATTAAAACATTTCAAAGCATCGAGAGCATCATTCCTGTATGCTCTGAGGCATGGATGTTTTGCAGCATATTCGCCCTTAATTTGTTTAATAATCAATTCAGAATCACCTCTTACCATTATTTGCTTAGCACCCACCTTTTTCAACAGCTTCAGTCCTAGCATTAAAGCTTCGTACTCAACAACGTTGTTAGTGCAATGGAAGTTTAACTTATAGGAATGATTTTCTAAATACCTTTTTTGATGATTATGTAACTAGACACCATCTCCTGCTCCTTCTTTATTCACAGCCCCATCAAAATCCATTCTCCACGAATCAGCGGGGAACTCTTCAGTAATTACATTATCCATTTTTGTTGCCTCACCGTTTTCTGGACCTTCTTCTTGACTAGCTACATCTTCTATCAGCTGAGTATCGTGTTCTTCCGTATTACCGTTATTGTACAATATGAACGAGTCTAAATCAGAGTGAGTAGAGTAAAGGGGGTAATTGTGAGGTTTTTCTTGACTACTAACCATATAATTCATTAGTGTTTCTCTGTATAATCTCCTTTGTTGTCCAAACACTGGTATAGTGGCATAAGACATGTCCAGCTGCAGGGTTCCTTTCAACTTAGCTCCCCAAGAGAGGGATAGAAACATACCATATTTTGGCGGGATGTCTGCAACCACCACGTCCATTACCATGCTTTTTGAAGGAATTTGAACCAGGGTGATGCAGAGGTCTTTAATCAGACCGATACATTTGACTTTGCGGGAGTCAAACGAGTGTAGATATTTGTAAGGCCTAGTGACCTCCAATCCCAGCTTTTCCATTACTGCTTTAGGCATCAAATTGTGTGAGGCACCTGAGTCCAACATGGCATTATGCAATATCAAATCATGTATGTTCAAACTGATATGAAAGGGAGCTACATCACTGGTATCATCTCGACCATCCACTGCAGGTCCGAAAAGGAGTTCGGGGCGATCGTCAGTGAGGTTCACAGTGTCTGAGTGAGTCACTGATCCAATAGTCAAGGCTTTGGTGCCTATGCCAGGCTCAATGGCTAAGGCATTTAGTACCTGTGAACGATAACCACCTCGGCTTATCAACTATGTCAGTGGGACGGGAATTTTAATTTTGGCCAATTCTGCCTCTAGGCTAAAAGGTGCTGGTGTTCGGGTCTGACTCGTTGATTCTAGTTGGTCCATCTCCCTCCGGTTAGAAGTACTAGAGAGGTTAACAGGTGAAACTTCAGGCTGTGTCGGTCTGTTCAGTATGGTGATGTTTTTCTTCACCGGAGCATCAGTTTTACCTTTCTCAGAAGATTTTTCAGCCGTAACCTTCTCGGGGGTCTTCTCAGTCTCAGATATCTTCTGTGTTCTAGATGTCTTCTACGAGGAATTTCCTTCTGCCTTCCTACTTCGCAGATTGTATTGACGGTGCACCTCCAAGATATCGTTTTCATAGGTCTGTTGTCCTGCATCCTCGGCCTCCTCACTTACCTTTGTTTGATTTAGCAGGAAGAGTTCCTATTCTTCTTGAGTAAGGAAAATGGCATCATTATCATGAATGCCCATGAGGTTGATATGAGTGTCCTACAATTCCTCATTTACTTCCCCCCCATCGTCAGCATAGTTTTCTTGCAAGGGAGGCCTGATTGGCTGATTAGGATCTCTCTGATCTCTTTGATCTCTTTGATCTCTTTATCTGATTTGAGGAGGGTTTCTCCTGAAATTGGGGTTCTAAATCTGAGGAGCAGGTGTGTCGTCTCTCGGAGGATTCCTGTCTAAAATACTCGATCTTTCTAACAATAACGCCAATGATCTGACCACATAATCCAATTTAGAATCAGTGTTTGATGTGGAAGGTTATTCTTTGATCGCGACTCTCCTTTCTGTTCTTTGACGTGCCCTTTTTGCCAACAAATTAGCCTCCACAATAATAGCGCTTTTCTGCATGTCTTCAAGGGTGGCATCATTTCTTTATCTCAATTGGTAAGACATGTCCGCATCAAATCCGTCAGGGAATTTAATCAATGCCAAACCTTGGGGAGGTTTGATCTCAGTTGGGATTTCATTATATAAATTGTTAAAACGTGTACAATAATCTTGGACACTTTCACCTTGATTTCTTTTTATATTCTCGTATTTTGACAGTATCTGGAGAGGGTTTTTCTTTACCTCCCATCTGTCAAGAAAACTTCATTCGAATGCGACAAGGTCAGGGATTGATGCGGCGGGTAAGGCTTTGAACCATTTCTTGATGTCCCCTGTCAGACTCTAGGCGAACAGTCTCATCTGAACGTCGACTTCTTGTAAATCCAAGTAGTCATTCATTTTATTTACATGTTGTTGTGTGTTTACTGCTCTAGTTGCATCAAACTGTGGCAGCCTTGTCTGGTAGTCTTGGGGCATGGCATGCAGAGGTGCAACCAACATCAAAGGTGCATATCGGGCTGCCATGATGGGCGGAGGAGGCAGAACGACAACCGGGGTGGTAGGAGAGGTAGCAATTGAAGACGAGGGTGACGAAGGACTAGGTGGGGCTAAGGTATTGATTTGTATCTTATTCGTAGGAGACAAGACTTCAGGGGTTTGAGGTTGCACCACAGTTGGGTCGAAGATGAGCTTAGACACAAAGGTTTCAGACCGAGCTCTAACCAGGTTTCGTAGCGGAAAAGGCTCAAGATCAAGGCTTTGTAAGCTATCTGGTTCTCCAGAAAAAGAAGGAGACTTGTGAAGTGGAGTACTGCTCGTTGAACTGGAAATGAAGGTCTTTCGCCTCAATAATTGCTCGGGGTTATCTAATGCCGCGGAGGGATCTGGGTCTGGATGAGATCGAGTGTGGACTTTCTTGGGAGCCAGAACTCTTTTTGGGTTATATATATATATATATATATATATTTTATTTTATTTTATGATAAATACAAACTAAGGGAGATTTCTATGATGACGTCGTCTAACTTCCACTTGTTCCTAAGCAACTATGTCACATTTGATGGCTGCCCATGAACGTTCGAGCTCTTCCCAGTTATTTGTTGTTTGGAGGATTAAGTCAAAAAGGTTTGACGCAATATGAGTTTGATTCGATAGTCCAGGCTCGATATTAGGTTGTACTGTTGCAGGGAAAGTCATAGAGGGACAAAGGTACCAGGAAAGATAATGGAAGTAATATATACAGAGTTAATCAACCTCTAAATATTACTTTCTTCTCTAAGTCAAAATTGTCTTAAGGGGAAAGAAGTAGTGAGATATCAGTTTTAGTTCATCCCCAGTGGAGTCGCCATTTATGTTATCACTTGGTAAATTTCCTAGAGGTTGAAAAAGAAGAAATCTACTAAGGTAACCTTAACCAACCACTTTAGAGCTGGGATCTATCCCTTCCAGCTCCAGAGAGGGATCTCTTTGTATGATTTAGCTTTGTTTTATTTTCAGATATTAGGCTAGTTAAAGAAATCGTTGGTTTTGTTTTAAAGGGTTTTTAAAGTTGGTTGAGACAAACTACACATCCATTGGGCTATGGGGTCAGTGTTTAATCAATTATGAGAAATAACCAGAAATGCCAAAGAAGTTTTTCACAAGGCGAGGTAATACATTCACTGGATCTTTTCGTATTTTAAATGATGAATGGAAGAACAGATGAGGAAAATAAATTGAACTAACAAGCACTTAAGAATCTCTTAATTGAAGATATTTAGAAGATAAACACTTAAATCTCTAGAATCGGAAACAGGCTATCAGAGATAAATCCTGCAACATAACTCTATTCGTAAAGATTAGATTCAGACAACAAAATGAAATATGGAGAAAGAAAACATTAACTCAGAGAATCACATCACCAGTGAACATACGCAAGAATCCTGTAAAATGCCTCTTCTTTATTAATGGTGAGTCTCTTCAAAAATGATACAGCTTGACAGCAATCGGGTGTGCAAATCAACAACCCTCAATACATCGGAAAATGAAGTATTTATAAAACAAAATACATATGCTCCCGTCATAACTGATCAGGACGTGCTCATACTATTTTTAGACTAACTACCTTAACTAATAAAAACTGCTTTGATGACTCATTACAACTGTATATTGAATTTTAGGGGTAGGCCGTTGGCGAGGTGTCTTCGCAACCTCTGCTGACAGGACAACTGAATGGACGCAACAACTCATCTGCTTAGTCTAGTAGATCACACATTTCTTCCCATCTGATGTGACCTGGCACTGTGACTTTAAGAAAACTCTGGTACACTTTGTCCATGTCTATGTACTTAGCAAATGTGGGCTTGATGACGAATATGTTCTTGATCTCATGCTGGATACTAATATCCAACTGCAAGGCCTCCATGAATGCTCTTCCTGTGATACTTGCCTGTATACTTGCAAACTTGGAACCGTCCCGGGACACTTCAATCAACTTTTTCTTATAATCAGGGAGGGTAATTAACTTGTCATTAATGACCTTCATACCAGGTAGGCCCTTTCATTGCAGAGCATCTATTTTACTGAAGAACCTTTGCACTCCTTGGTCCATGACTTGGATCTTCTCTTCAAGCTGTAGCATGAGACCTCTTTTGGTTAGAACTCTTTTCACCTCCAATATTGTCTCGGTCCTGTCTTCGATTTTCAATTCCTCGAGTTCCTCCCGAGTCTTAGAATTCAGGAACCTTATGATTTCATTTGCTTGGGATGGCATGTCTCCCAGTTTAGTTCTGATTTTCTCCACAACCTGTTTGCTCCTCTCGAGCAACTCATTCTGTTCAAACATGATTTGAACCATTGGCCTGATTTCATTAATGGATTTAGAAATATCCGTCCACACAAGTTCTTTAACCTCAGCCAAGGTCTTTCCTGCCACTGTCTGTTTCTGGAGCTGCTGCAACTCCTTCCTGATCTGCTCATTCACCTGTTTTTCTCTAGACAGACTTGTTTCGAGATAAGCCTTTAGCTCTTGGAGATTATCCACCTCTTTCTTAAGCCTGTTGATTTCTGACTCTTGTAGGTTCATTCTCTCCATAGACTTAGCCAGGTCTGTAGCTCCTTCTGGTAGGGGTACTGCAGTCGTAGATGGAACGACTGTCACCGTTGGTGTTGCAATTGGGATAGCACTCAATGGAATGCCTTCCATTGGCTTTGTCTGCTCTTTCTCCTTGAGCAGTCTCTCCATCTCTGCCTCCATATCCTTTAATTGCGCATTCTTCTCCGGAGTAATTTCATCATCTCATATTTTTAATTTTCCTTTTCAGCTATTTCTTTTGTCTGTGGATCCTCTATTGGAGGGAGATTTAGCTTCTTTCTCAGTGAGGTGATGTCAGCATTTTTATTTTTAATCATTTCTTCGACAGCCTTGACGTTCACCGGGTCATAACCGATCTTGAGGACCAGCTCCTCCAGAGTCTTTATCCTGTTATCTTTTGCGAAGGAAGACATTTTTTCCAGCTTCAATTGGGTCTGGGCATTGCTCAATGCTACCCGAAACTTTGACGCAGAAGTTGAAACGCGGGCTAAAGTGTGGGAAATCATCTCCCCAGTTTTCTTATGCAGATCCATCTGATCTGCCGGATGCACATCTTTTGCCTAAAACTCAAACATAGCCCTCTTGTAATCAGATATCACCTTAGGATCAGGCACTTGTGCTTGGAGGAATTCCATATGCATCCTACCCTTCTCTGTATCAAATGCTGAAAGAAGTCTATGCTGGGTCGTGGATGAGTGCTTCTGGAACTGTGCATAAGTGTTGCTGGTGAGCGTCTGGTTCTTCTTTTTGATCGTGTCATATTTTTCAAAAATGCCCAACTTGGGCCCAGTCTTGCTTGGTGGAGTATCCAAGGGAGAATCTGAGGATTTTAATGCTTTTTCCACTTCCTTAAGTTGACTGGAGCCGAAAGGAAAACTAAGTTGCTTAGCCCCGGTGGTGGTCACTGTGGTGGTCGTGATCTCTTGCTCCACTGTCGTGCCTGTAGTTGGAACTGTCCTCGGCTTTTTGGCGTGCATTTGAAATTCCTCCGATGACACCTCTGCTACCAGGGAAGATGATTCTTCCCGGGGCCTCTTTTTTTTGGGATTCTGAGGTGTGGAAGTGGGTGGTGTGCTTGTTGAGGGTACCTGCCTTTCCATTCCGATAGTTGGTTCCACGTCCACCAACGTATCAGACTCCCATTCTGTTTGATTAGCAAATCTCTCAATTTCCGGCCTAGGATCATGCGCATATGGGGCATTCTTATTCTTGACTCTCATCTCAGAAATGATCCCACAGGGATCATAACGCCAGGTGAAACTTGTCAGAAATTTCATTTCCCTCAACAGTTTGTCTTCTTCATCACCTGCGCTTCTACTATTGCAGATGAAAGAGCCTATCTTCCCTTTAATCCGCAATTGTTGTTTCTTTTTAAGGGAAACAAAGTGAATATCATCATAATTCATAATTTGTCTAATATATTCCAATGCGAAATACCTTACCGGTATATATCTCAGAAGCTTGTACGGTGCCAACTCGCACCCATAAACTCGGATTTCAGAGTGATTCTGATACAAGTACCAGTCTCCCATCTTCGCATTGTCCGAGAGGTGCAGAATCCTCCGGACTTCGTCATTTATTCGTGGCTCAGGCATGCCACTCAATATGCTTACCACAAGGTGGTAAAACTGATCGATGAATGTTGTGAAATCGTATTCAGCAGAATTGTATTTCAGAAGAGAAGTCCACGCTGTGACTGGTTGTGGCTTCCCGTCGGCGTCCATCTTCTGCATGGAGAAATTGAACTTGTCTACTTGGAAGTAGACGAACATGTAGGCCAGAATGGATGAATACCTGAACATACCTTCTAAGGAAAAATTAACCAATTGTTCATGGATGTTATTGGCTAGGAAAGTGCTGTAATCGAACTACATGGTCGGTTGTTCATCGTTTGAGAAGATAGAAAGGAAACCCAGGATGGGTTCGTCTACCCATTTATCGGAATAGTACCCAAGCAGGGCACACAGGAAGGAAATAATTTGATTTCCTTTGGCAGAAAACAAAGAAGAAGGGTACGGGGGATTTGTGGTCGGGAGTGGAGCGAAAGTGGGGAGGAAAAGCTCGACTATCTGAGCTCTATGCGGGAAATTCATCTTTTGATAAAGCTCAGTGAGTATTTCACGGTTGAATGGGGACGCAGATTCCGGGCGGGTTATCTGCATCATCTGGTCGATATCCTCTGGGGTGATGAAGAAGAGGATGTCCCCAGACAAAGAAACAATGGCTCTCTGATCGAGGACATAGTGAGCTTGGCACTTGAGTGAAAATTCTGGGAAATGGTGGATTTGGGGGAACAGATATAGGGGCAAATTGGACTCCCAGAGTCCAATTTCGTCACTCTGGTCCAGGAAAACTTCCCGGAGCCACGACTGGAGATCTGAGAAGTCAAAACTGCAAATGGTATCGGCTATCAAATGGTCCTTATCGACCAGGGGAATTTTATCCAGGTCCACCGGAGGAGGAACGAATGGATTCTCTTCTTCTTCATCTTGCATTGTTTTGGACGCCATCTCAACAACTGTACCTGCAACAAAAAACGTTAGTGGGGTCTACTGGGGGTGGAGGAAAATGACGGGGAAGCAATGGGAAGACGATAGATACGTTCTCTGGTGCGATGGATGGTTCTGGCGCGAGGGATGAATAACGAGTGAAAATGGGCACAACAGTATTTTTATTCGAAACTGGGTTGGTCGGACGCGGGAAAACGGTCAGCATGACAACGGGAATATTATCCAGTTATTAATGGACAACGAGCCACTTGGGGTGATATGGCAGGTGACGGTAACCAAAGTATACAGATGACTGACGTGGAGGTTGGTGATTGGGGGGTGAAAGTCGCCAAAGGGGGATGTTCATGAGTGAAGGGAGTTATGGGACTGACAATCTGGACTGCCGAAGGTTATGGGAAGTGACTCGTCCCTAGTAACAAGTGGGTCGAGTGGGGATATTGGAGGATGACGTCTAGGGGTGATGGGATGTCAGGTAGCAGGCAGAGGATTTGACCTCTGGACCAATAGAAACATGCCATGTGTAACAAGGGGCTTGCCGGAAGGAATATTCATTCCGAACC
>ML851468.1:29599-43977 GCA_009831015.1 Picea engelmannii
AGTCCAACACCATGACTCTAGCTAATCTAGATTCCAACACCATGACCCCAACTAATTTTGTATTTATACATTGGTTTCAAGTGATTTGGATTCTTCTCACTCAATCAAATTGGATTTAGTTTTAGTTGAGTTGTGTATAGTTGTAATAAATGAGATGCATTCGAGACAATGGCCAACACCATGACCCTAGCTAATGTAGGGTCCAACACCATGACCTAGCTAATCTTGTATTTATACATTGGGTCTTTGGGAAACCACTTAATAAAAGGGAACATGTAATAAATGAGATGCATTCGAGACAAGTGCCAACACCATGACCCTAGCTAATGTAGGGTCCAACACCATGACCCAACTAATCTTGTATTTATACATTGGGTTACTTATGGTACATATTTGGAACATAGTATGTTTTGTGTACATTGAGAACATAATTGAGTATTGTTGGGCAAAGTAATTGGGGTTCCCTCGTGGGCTAGTGCAGCCCCGTGACAATTTTAGGAATCCTATGGACCTCACGGGTTAGTGATAGTAAAAGGATTGTCTCATTGTATGTCGTGTATTTGATGCAAACGTGGGCAATTAGGGGTTGGGAGGGTCCTTAACAAATTGAATTGAACATGGGATGAGATGTACAAAAGAAATATGCAAATGGGCTACGGATTAGCTACAAAAGCCATAGCCACATGGAGCATTTACAACTTTCACTGGGGTAACTGGCAATGTGGGTAGGTCTACGGTCATGAATTGGTTCACCTCGATAAGATCGTTGTGGTTAATAAGATACAAAGCGCCCTTCACGTTGGTGTTGTCAGTGTTCAAAATATGGCCAAATAAGATGGTAGTCAGTGGGGAGCATTAAATGCAATTTATAAGTATATGGCTACGGCTGAGGTTAAATTTGATAAGGTCCTGGTTGCATTTGTTGTGTAATAAAGTATGGTCAGATAAGATGGTAAGAGTTAAATCCAATATATATATATATATATATAATACGGACACTTAAAATGGATATAGAAACAAAATTGGGTAAATTTGAGAGTCAAGTTATCATTATTGTTTATCATTATTGTTTAAAAAAAAGAAAAAGAGAGTAAAGTTATTATTATTGTTAAAAAAATTGAAGATGGATATAGAAACAAAATTGGGTAAATTTGAGAGTCAAGTTATCATTATTGTTTAAAAAAAAGAAAAAGAGAGTAAAGTTATTATTATTGTTAAAAAAATTGAAGGTTAAGTTTTATTAGGAGGAAATGGAATTATAACAAAATTATATCAAGATTAACTTTTTTTTTTTTTTAATCCATTGAGTTGAGTATTAGATAAGAGTTATTGGGTGAATTTAGAATTGCCAATTTTTTTATGAGTTTATGTTCGACCATGAGAAGAACTTGGATCATCCTTGCTAAAAAGTTTTTGGGGTAATGTTTCATTATCAGAGTTTGAATTTTAGATAAATAAGAGTTTTTGGATGAATTCAAAATTGCTAAAAAGCCTAAGGGTTAATGTTTTGTCGTGAGAGGAACTTGGATCATCATTGCTAAAAACCCTTTGGGGTAATGCTCCAGTGTGGTCAAATTATTCCTCATCGACTCATTGAGTTTTAGTTTCAGATAAATATGAGCGTCTGGGTCAATTCAAATTGCCAAAAACCTTAGGGGTTAATGTTCCACCATGAGGGGAACTTGGATCATCATTACTAAAAACCTTTGGGAGTAATGTTCCACTATGAGGAACTTGGTTCATAATGGAGCTATGCAAAGGTCATTTTTTCCCATCGATCCATTGAGTAGTTTTCGATAAATATGAGTTTTTGGGCCAATTGGGAATTGGCAAAAGCCTTGGGGGTTAACTTTTCATCATGAGAGGAACTTGGATCATCATTGCTAAAAACCTTATGGGGTAATGTTTCAATATGAGGAACTTGGATTGTAATGGAACTACGTCGATATCGATTTTTTCCAACGAGTTTGAGTTTTAGATAGATATGAGCTTCCGGGTTAGGTCAATTTTTCCCATTTATCCATTGTGTTTGAGTTTTAGATAACTATGAACATTGGGTCGATTTAGAATGCCCAACACCTTGAGGTATAATGCTCCGCTATGAGAGGAACTTGGATCATCATTTGCTAAAAGAAATTGGGGGTGATGTTCCACTATGAAAAACTTGGATCATTGTAGCACACCTGCTACTAACCCAACAATTTTTTATTTTATTTTTTTGATATCCATTAAATTAAATGCTTGCAACATGATAAAATTGTACATGCATCTAACAATAAATTAAAAACATGAATGCACACCAACTCAACATAGCAACATCTAAATACTCAAAATTCAAAATAAAATGCATGGCAATTTAAATCAACATTTAACAAAAACAAACATAATGAATAAGAACACTTTTATTTGCAAATATGAAAACTTGCTGCTCTAGTTATCAACATCAAGTCACCCATGTCCCCTCACAACAAACTAAATTCCTACAACCATTCAAATCCACCAGCTTTGCCACGCGGCCCTTTAGGCTATTCCACTTCCAACAAAGGTTGACTAGGAAATTCTCTATCGAGGACTCCAAAAATTTATTGCTACAAGAAGAATTCTCACTTGTTCACTTTGCAAATTTCTTGCTCTTATTCACATGCCTACAACCTAATTCTCCATGAAATTACAACTTCAACAAGCTGCCTTACATGCTCAATATGGTTGCCTTCAATCTCCAACACTTAGCATTCCCTTTCTCTCATTTACCCATTTGTCTTATTTCCCCATTTGAATTTCCTTTTACTCATGCAAGTTGATTCTCACATTCCCCAATTTTGATTGTACTAAACTCCAGGCGAGAAATATCCATCCTCCTACGCAACATTCAATGTTGCGGCAGGTAGATTATAGGCCATCTAATCTGAAAGCAATTCAAGTTCGAGGGTCTATAATCCACCTACTGCATCATTCAATGTGGCATAGCAGGAGGCTGCATATTGGTCGTCAGATAAATGTGTGAGGTGACTTTTCCCACCAACCCTCTTACATGTATTCAATGATTGGGGCTTTGAAACACTCAAAAGGGAAAATAAAAGGTTCATACAAAATAATTTTAGAAAAGTGGTTTGGGATTAATAGAGATGAATGATTCCCCTTGACCTCTCCCTTGATTTTTGTCTTGTCCATGTAGTTAGTAATACATTTTATTTTGTTATTTTCAATATACAATGTTTACATATTACATCGCTTGGCCCACAACCATACATCATATTTACAATATACATCACTAATTTGGAGATTAAAAACGAAGATGTTACAATCTTAGTAAAACATACTACACCCATCAATCTATTGAGTTTGAGTTTCAGATAAATATGAGCTTTTAGGTGAATAAAAATTGCCAAAAATGTTCCCCCATGACAGGACCCAAAACATTATTGCCAAAAATCTTTGGAGGTAAAATTCCACTACGAAGAACATAGGGTCAATTTTTGTCCATAGATCCATTGAATTTGGCCAATTTAGAATGGCCAAAAAAAAACTTATCGGTGTTTACTGTTCGTTGTTCGCCCAAAAGAGAAGAGTGATATTCATCGGAATGAAAAATAAAATCATTAGAAGTGATTATATGTTCTAGGAATTTGTTTAACAATGAGAGACAGCAAGGATTATATGTAATTATTACTGACAGAATAGGATGAAGAATCCAGAATCCGTGTTTAATCAGAGCAACGAACTGTCAGAAAAAATAGGCAAAGACAGCATGTACCTTTACACTTAAAATGCAGTACTGAATTCAGATACTGCCAGAAGGCTAACAGAAAATTCATGTTTCCCTGTGCGTCGGCATAATCCAACCAGAAGAGACAGAAATCACGTCGCTGCCTCAAACCGGCCCACATTTGCCCGACTTTCCCACCGCCTGTGCGTCAGTGATACAATCGGAACAAAATGATTTGCCCCACTCCTACTGAAAACAAATTATTATGTACACTTGATCTATGCCCAGACAAAAGGAAGAAAGTCGTGGATCTTCTAAAAATCTTCAAAATCGCCACTGGTGGGCCGCTTGTCAGGAGGACTCGGGGGCGGAGGCCTTGGCGGGACGAAGGGGCTCGGTATGTGCGGAGGAATAGAGCAACGGATGAGCGCCCAGTTTATTCCTCGGAAGAACGCGTGCTGTTTGATCTCAGAGGCGCCCCTGGAGGAGGCCATGCGCCTTGAGGGGTCTTTGACAAGGAGCCCTCGGATGAGATCCTTGGCGGCGGCGGAGGGACCAAGGCCGAGCACCGTCTCGTCGTCTTCGTCGTCGTCGTCGGGGAAATGCAGGGCCTGGGCAACGACATTGGCGAGGGTTTTATCATTGTCGGGGCCGCGAAACGGAGTCCGCCCGTAGAGAAGCTCGAAGATAAAGATGCCGAGGGTCCACCAGTCGACAGCGTTGCCGTGGCCGTCGCCTGCTATGATCTCCGGCGCCAGGTACTCGTGCGTGCCCACGAACGACATCGAGCGAGCATCCGTCGGCTCGGCCAAGAGCTGCAGATTGGATGCAGCGGAGGCAGAGCTTTCTGCGTGGCGAAGGGAATGGAATTTTGGCGGCTTGGATTTCTTTTTGGCGAAATGGTGGAACACCGGAAGGCAAGAAACGGTGGTCGGGTTGTTCTGGCGGGACGGGTGACCGCAGGGGAGCACGTATGACTGAATGATAGACGACGGCGTCGGCATGCCTGGTGGCGTTGGCCGGTCGTCGGAGTCAGTGTCGAACAGGGACTCTAACCCCCTGGACTTCTGAAGTAACGTCGGGTGAACAATACATTTCAGGGAAAGGTCGAAGTCGGTGAGCATGATATGGCCGTCTTCACGAACAAGAACATTCTCAGGCTTTAGATCTCTGTATACGATTCCCAGCATGTGCAAATACTCCAACGCCAGCAATACTTCCGACGCATAGAACCTGCAAACCAAAGATAAATTAGCATAATTTTTTTCCGAACCCAGTGGCGAATTCACAAGCGAATTTTTTACCTGGCAGCATGGTCGCGGAATCTTTTTCCCGGCTGGCGCTGCCTGAGCACATGAAGGTCCCCGCCTGGGCAAAACTCCATGACCAGACACGACAGCTGGGGCTCGTCCAAATGCGCGTACAGAGTCGGCAGGAATGGATGATCCAGTGTTTCTAAAATCTCCCTCTCCGTCTCGGCTCTCATCAGCTTATTCCGACTCGTCAGCGCCTTCTTGTCCATTGCCTTGATCGCGAAATAGCATTCCGTTCCCTTGAGCTCTGCCAGATAAACGCTGCCGATGTCCCCGCTGCCCAGCTTGTGGATTACCCTGAAATGCGAGAGGCTGAGAGGGGCTTCGGCCCTGAGGCTCCGGATGGCCTCCCAGCCAGCATCGTTGTTGGCCTTGTGGGGCTTGCTCGATGACCCGACGTTGCCCGACCCCGCCGCGAAGGTGTCGCAGCTGCTGCTGCTGCCGCTGCTCCAGTTGATGTCCGCCGGAGAACTGTGGCAGCTCGGATCGAGGTCGACCAGCTGCTGATCCGTGTCAGTGCTCTCGCTTTCGGAAACGCCACCGCCTGTCATGTTTTAGAGACAATCGTTCCCCATTTCGAACAAAACCCAGCATTCATCCGCCGCAGAGATAATCGATTCTGCCGCCTCCAGTTCTCTAACAGATCCGAGCCCCGGGCAGGCGGTGATGCCTATCATTTAATAAAACAAAACCGAAATCTTTCCCTGCGCTTCAAGAAAACGTTGTCAATATCAGCCTCGCGGAAAATATCCGCATCTCAGCCGGTTTTACCTTGCACGCGCAGTACCTTCTTCTTCTTCTTCTTCTTGATGCTTTATGACGGAGCGAATCTAACGGCGTCTAGGTACTCCGTCTCAGGGAGTGGCGCCCTAGCTGGATCCGGCGCCGCCGGCAAGCACAATGGGATGTTGCATGACGCGGCGGAATGCCACGTGGGCCATCGATCATCATGCCCTGCACGATCGTGGACCGTAGAAACCCTAACAGTAAGGGCTCGGCGGACCTAAGAGAAACCCTTTACCTCCACGTGTCGGGTCCAGCTCGCCTAACCGGATGCCATGTTGGGCGTAACTTCTTTCAGTGATTTTCGGCGATTTATTTTCCTAAATAATGTGGTGGTCGGTTCGGTTAGAGGAAACTAATTATGAGGACACGAGAACCGAAAGCTATTAAATGCAAAGGCGTTTTACACGTTAAAAGTAAGTTGTGTTTTTTTAATATATATATAAATAAAAAGCGAGAAGGTAGAACAAGTTTTAAGCATTTTGTAGAATGGATATTCTTTCACTTCATTGAACTTAATAGATTTATTGAATCTAATAGAAGATGTTTTTCTTCCTTGGAATTCACATTCAAATAGAGAGGAGTAGGGTATCTATACCTTCGTAGATTTTAGTGGTGAAATCGTTGCATGGAGGGGGTCTCTTGTCCCACAAACAAGGGGTCTTATACACCAATTTGGTGTTTGCTTTGGCGGTGGCCTTAAAAATAAATTATTATTATTATTACTACTTTCATTGAGTTATATGCTTGGAAGTATTAGGTAAAATATTTATTCATTACATTACATTTTTTTCTTAACCTATTCCAAGATTGTAATTTTTCAAGTCACGTCTTAGAGGATATGGTTAACTCTTTGCTTTCCTCTCATTAATTCACATTCAAATCTTGTTTGCATCATTAACCTAGTGTATGCTTTGTGTGTGTTTAGATACATATACGGTCAAGGGATTGGACTTTCCTCCAAAGTAGACTTTTAAAGTCACATGCTAGCAGGTTTGGTTACGAGTCTTTTCTTTCCTCTGACCAATTCAAGTTCAAATCTTCTTAGCTTTGCTAACCTAGAGTGTGGTATGTGTGTTATGCATTGGTTGATTTGATTATGATTCCTTTTTATCCTCTCATAAAATTCAAGTTCAAATATTGTTGGTTTTGCTAAGCCTATGTGTGTTGAGATACCTATAGTGCATGTCGACTTAAACTACACCTAGAGTGTGATTTTTAAAGTTATATGTTGGCCACTTTGTTTATGAGTCTTTGGTTCAAATCTTGTACGGCTTCACTAGCCTAATGTGTGTGTGTGTGTTGAGATAGATACCTACCTTACATGAGGACTTAACTTGCGTTGAGAATGTGACTAAAGTCATGCATTGGCAGATTTAGTTATGAGTCTTTGCTTTCCTCTCATCCATTTATGGTTAAATCTTGTCGATGTTGCTAACCTGGTAGGTGGTGTGTGTGTGTGCATTGAGATACCTACAATGCATGTGAACTTAACCTATGCCCAAAGTGTAACTTTTAACGTCATGCATTGACAAGTTTCATTATGATTCTTTGCTTTCCTCTCATCAATTCAAGTTCAAATCTTGTCAACATCACTAACCCAACGTGTAGTGTGTTATTGCTTCAGGTTTAAACCCTATGGGCCTTCCAAAGACCTGAATACAAAATACTACAATAGTACCAAAGATATATGAATACAATCACCACACAAGATATATGGAACAATATAGAAAGCCACCACTTTATTATATCAAAACCCTTGGGGTAGGGCAACACCATATATTAATCCTTAAGGAAGGATAACACTCCTCAAACAATGCTTGATACATTCACAATATTCTTCACTGTGGTTCATTACATTGCTTACACTTCTTTATATAGCTCTCTTTATCTCCTAGGAACCTTCTAGAGAGCTTTCTCACATTTATTACATCTAACTACCATAGTGGACCTTTATTAATATAGTGGACCTAGTCCACCTTACATTGAATGACCACATTCTCATTTATTAAATGACTTCCACTAATAATACATAACCACATTCCCATTGGGTACCTCCCTAGGTACTCCATATTACCTTCCTAGGCGTACTACAATGCCACTAGTTTTTTAAGGGTGGAAAATGACATCGATTTGTGTATATCAACCACTTTTAATAATGTGGTTCTATTAGTTGATGGCTGATGTGCATGGTCAACCCTATTCAACCATGGTCAAGTTATGGTTGAAGAAGGTTTATTATGGTTGACTATGGGCGATCATGGTAATCCACATTTAACTATATTTGACTATGATAGAGTATGGTTGACTATGGTTGACCAAGGTTAACTTTAGTTGACCATGGATGAGTTTACCTGATTATGAAAGGTTGTGTTTGACTACAGTTGTTTAAGGTTGACTATGGTTGGCCATTATTGATGTTGGTTCACCATGATTGAGTATGGTTGACTGTGAGAATGGGTGAGCATGGTTGACTATGGTTGTCCATTGTTGATGCTGGTTCACCATGGTTGAGTACGGTTGATTGTGAGAATGGGTGAGCATGGTTGTCTATGGTTGTCTATGGTTGACCATGGTTGAATTTGCTTGACCATGGTTGAGTATAGTTGACTTTGGTTTACTTGGTCAATGTATGGATGAATATGGGTCAACATGGTAGACTCATTTGACCATGTTGACTATGGTTGACCATGTTTGACCCTATAGACTATGTGTGACCACATTTGACCATGCTTGACAATGGTTGCCCATGAAAGGCTATAATTGACCGTGGTTGACCATGATTGAGAAAATTTGGCAATGGTGACCCTATTGCCCATGTTGAACATAGTTGACTATGGTTGATAATGATTGCCCATGGTTGCCTATGTTTGACCATGCTTGAATATGGTTTCCCATGATTGTCTATGTTTGGCCATGGTTGACTAGGGTAGACCATTGTCAATGTTTGACCAAGTTGACTATAGTTTACCACATTTGACCATGTAAACTATGTATGACAATGTTTGACCATGGTTGACAATGGTTTCCCATGAAAGGATATAGTTAACTATGGTTGTCCATGGTTGAGAACATTTGATAATGGTGACCATGTTGTTTTTTACCACCCAAATTAACAACTCTTGGGTGGATGTTATGGGGATAACATGATATGGGAAATGCACCACTATCACCTTAGCACAATCTTCCATTGACTTTAGGCCAACTCCTAGAGACCAAGGGGGGTATTCCAGTTCTTCCAACTACACACCTCCATATACGTTAGATAGACAAGTGTCTGAGTAGCCAAATGCCTTGAGAGTATTCAACCAAGGGTCAGGGAAATAAAGCTAGAATATAAAGAGGATTAGGATCTAACTATAAGAGTGTTGAGATCAAAAAGAAATATTCTACAACAAAAAATACAAACCAACACTATGATTTCACCCTTTGAATGAATAAACAAGTATCATTTACCACACAAGAGTGAGATATTGTTGCATAAACCAAGAACCAATGATATACCTGAGTTATACCTTGATTGTATGCTATAAAATGGACTAGCTTATTGTTGTTCAAAGATTTTAAAATCTGATTTATGATAATAAAAAAACGTAGAAATTGCAAATTTTGGGTGAGGAAAAGTGCCTCAAGCACTTAGAATGATGAATCTTGGGAACTTCGGGTAGTGAAGTGAATAAACCTTGCAAAAAAATCCCAACAATAGTAAGTTTCAAGTGCAAATGAATAATAATCAAGCAATTATCTCAAACTTGCTAAAAATGGTGATGAATCCATCTAGTGTTTCACCAAAAATATCCAAAATGAAATATAACAACAATGAACCGCTTTGGAAATGAATTTCACCGTTAGAATGTGTTATATAAAATTAATAAACAATTCCAAAATGAAATATAAACTAGGGTAGGATTAGATTTCACCATTTAGGGTGAAACCCTAGCTCCAGGGTTTCACCAATTCTGATTTTTATTGCTATAATTAATTTCCAGAATTGATAAAAACCTTAAATTAGGCACAAGAATGTTAGATAAAACAATGAGGTACAATCCAATAGGGTTGATTTTCCTCCTAGGGTTAGAAGATCATCAATTTAGCATAAACCCTTGGATAAAGATGTTTAGAAAATAAAAGTAAATCGTTAGTTTTATTTTAGACAATGAAATAAATATTTTGATGGTTTATAGCTTTTATATTTTTGTATTATAAATAAATAATTGAAAATTTAGGGTTTTGGTTGATGAATGTTGGCAGTTAGGGCTTAGCCTTATCTCCACCTAGGGCTTATGGGGTCAAGAAGTATGTTACTCTAAAAATCAGTTGTCTTCGTTTATGGATTAGAACTAGAAACTAGGGCCATAAGGCTAGTAGTCTCTTGCTAATCAAGACAAACAATGATAACCAATGCCCTATAAGAAGGGTTTCCCCAAGGAAATAGCCTTCACCAACAAGAACAACAAAAGACTTGAAAATAATACTTGAAACCCTTGCCAAGGAGCACATAACTAATCAATACAAGAGATAAACACTTACCAAATCGTGTTAGGGAAAAATGAAGAGCTACAAACCCTAGACATGCTCCCTCCAAGTAGTTGATAACTTATCAATGGATCGATCTTTCTAGTTTATGTAGAATCTTGAATAATCACCATAGTCTTTAAAATTTTCCAAGAAGAATAACCAAGAATGATAGAGCACCAAGAATTGACACCAAGTATGGCTCCAAGAATAATCTCCAACAATTCACAACAATTTGAGTGAGAGGAGTGCCTATATTTATAGTGAGGCTCTCAACTCCTCTCCATTCTTTATTCCCCAAAATTAGGCTAAGGAATAAAAAAAATGACGTATCATCCACATAAATCAGAGACTAAGTTAAAAAGTACAATAAAACGAGGTTTTACATGTTTAAAATGTGCTCCAAAAATGCTCAAATAATGTCCATAAATCCTTGAAATATGTCTCCAAATCTTGACCATATCCATACCTAAGGTCAAGGCACCTCCATGAATCACGGTAGTGACCCTCCAAGTAAAAAAAAGGGCCATAAAATTATCAACAACAAGAATGACATCAAACTTCTAAGAGAGTTGATTTGGCCTTTTTGGTACAATGTTCCACTTTGAAAGGAAATAATAAAAATGAAGGAAAAAATAATAATAATCAACTAGAACATAACAAACAACACATAACACACGATTTAACATGGAAAACCCAAACTGGGAAAAACCAACCAATAGATTGATTGATTCCTTGACCCAACCCAACCAAGCCAACCAAGTGAGCCTTCACCACTCACATCCTAGCACTTTACAATGGATTATCACCAACATTTGAAAGGATTTCATAACATGCAATCCATGGTCTCTAAAACCACGGGCTACCAAAACCACGTGCCCGAAACCACCATTGTTTACCTAACAACTTTGACTCTTTCACCGAGTCAAGTTTAATGTAACATTCCCCCTTTAAACTTGACTTGGGGTTTTCCTTGACCATAACTGACCAATCTAGCCAAGTGAGTTTGCATTACTCACTTTTAGACCCTATCCCCTCAAAGTTTATAATGAGAGTATCTGAAAATCCCTCATGCTACCCCTATCACCTATGTCTACATCTAGACTTTAATGGTATTTATGATAGGTATGCATGCTTGACCAGGTATCACATTCATATGCTCATTTAAATGCAATAAATATTTTCAACTTCATTATAATAATATATTTTTTCCATTACAATTGTGTTCACTAGTTATTTTCTTATTTCCGTTGGCTCCATTTTCACATGTCCATTTGAAATGCATTCTCCTTGACCCCAAGATAGCGCCCTCCTTTGGGAACATCTCCACCTACGAAATCATGGTCTTAAAGACAAAATTTCCACAGTGGATGACAAATACTTTCAACGAAGATAACCTAGGTCCTTCATCTCCTTGACATTCGAAGAGAGTTCCACTGTAGAACCAACCTTCGAATCTAGCGCTACCCATCATTGCCTAAACTAGAAGGATGGATTTCGACCCCAATGCCCATCTGCATCATGGTTGAACTTGCAAACAACCTAATGGGCATCACGCTCGAGGGAAACAACTTCCATCGTAGGCTCACCGTGTTAACTGTTCGATTCTCGCCCACTGCTTTCACCACTGTTCACCTAACAACTTTGACTCTTTCACCAAGTCAAGTTTAACCTAACACACTTGAACATACATGGGGAGGGATTAAAAGGCACTTAAAAGGTGGCAAGGAATAATACTTGTCCACTAATTAAACTCTAACATCTACCTCAAATAAAGACGACCTCACCCAAGCCAAAGTATCCTATTAAAGTGGACGAATTTCTCCAATTTTCCCAACAAGCCATCACAAGGTGATAATAAAGTGCATCCACATCAAAAGGTAAGTGTCAAGTGATCCCTATCACAGGATAAGTCACAGAAGTGACCTCCACATCATCAAACTAGGCTCCAAAAATCCCCAACGTTCTCATGAAGTGCCCCCAAATGAAGTTTTCCCTCCTTTAGTGACTAAATTGCTTTAAAAAGGTGTCAAAGGAGGGGGAAGTTCTGGCTTCTGACACATGGCAAGTGTAGAGTATGTCCATGCGGATGAAAATAACGATCGTTCATGCCTCAAAGAGGGTGACCATTTCGTCAAAATATGTAATATGCCTCAAAAAGTGTGCAATTGGATGATTATGTGTAGAATAATATTTGAAGGTCCAAGTATGATACATACATAAGAAAGACATGGTCCATGTGGGTAATGTGTGCTAAACCATGGATGTGACAAACTTTACAAAATGAAATCACCTTTTACATAGAAAAATAATAATTGAATAGATAGGGCCTCATAAATCACGTGTCCTAGTAGACTCGCCTCATAATTCTCACATACCTACCCAAGACATAAATGGTCGACATCAGAGGGAGTTACCAACTCCAAAGGGGTAGTCAGTTAGAGCAATAAAACCAAGCCCCTTGAGAATGGAGACTAAAAGGACATGCGATGACCATTCACCTGAGGGGATTTGGGTAACCTCTAACCAAAACTTGTACATCAAAATCATCCCATAATGGCACTTTGGGCACATCAGAGTGGTCAAATCTCATGAAAAAATGCAGGGTACTCTACAGGGAATCTGGGGTGTAACTGATGGCTCCAACTTGGGTACATGTGCTCATCTCGAGAGTGCATGAGAACTCCAAAATATTCCAGAAAGCCTTAGACCTGAAAAAATCTCACAAAATGGATGTTAAATGCAAGGGAGGGGAAGACACAAGTGCATTTTCCCTTTCTTGAGATAAAAATAAATCCAAGCATGAAAAGAATGAACTACATAATGTCAACCCTTGAAATTTACCTTTGTGCTTGATCACAAACCAAATAATGAAACATCAAGGATCAAGTAAGCAAATGCTAACATCTCCATTACCTTTCTTCAATCAAAATCTAAAGTACGATCATGATCATGTGGAAGAAAAATAAAGTCATGCCAAGGTTTTCTTGTACTACTGCAAGATTCTTCAATCCAAAGGTGGATAAGGATTATGTAATCATTTTTCTTGGTGTAGGCATAGGGAAAACCATCACTGCTACTCATCAAACCATCAAGCAAAAGGGGGTCAAAATGCATCTCCAATAAAACCCTACAAGAATATTGTTGTCCCTTCTTGCTTCTTTTGATCACATATATGGATGAAACATGCAAAAACCCATTAGACTATATGTATTTCCCTGAATGTGAAAGTAATGAGTTGGGGACTTCTGTGGGTCGGTTGGTCATGAAACACTTCTTGTACATGTAAATCAACGTCCTTGGTGGGATGACATGGTTGTTCGTGCATAGTGAAGTCATATTTACATTCCATGGCTATGTTTGGTTGTCCACAATACCATAAATATGCAATCATATCTTTGAAACCATCTTCATCTATGTCATAAATGGGATCCCCTTAAAAATAAAAACAACTTGTATCCCATTTTTGTCTTTCAATATGGAGAAGAGCATCAATATTATCAATCTTTTTGTCGTGATTCTCTTCATCAAATAAGTGTTCTTGTATTATACTTTCCTCTTCCTTGTTTCTAAAAGATGTATCATGAAACTCAAGATCTTGGAAGGGATTATAACATATCCACCCTTTTCTTTTTGCAGCAGAGAACTGATGAACACTTCAATTCATTTTTCATCAAGGTCTCCTTCACATACTTGATCTTAAAATGTATCTTGATTTACATTGGAAGAATGAGAAGGATCTTCATTTCCATTTCCTTCTACAACAAAATCTTCAACGATCTCATCATCTTCAATAGAAAGGAAAGGAATTTCTTTAGTATTTTCTTCAACAAGATCGTCATCACAAATTTCCTTGACATCTTCTATGTGGGGTACCTATTACTCATCCTTTTCCAATTATGAAATGTTGGGAAACAAAGACTCGTGGGAGGGAGGAAAGGGATGAGCCTCATCAAATAGATAATCATGCTTCAATGGAGAAGGCTTACAATATTTTGTTTTGACATAATTGCACGAGAAAAGGTATGCATCCATTGTTTGCCTTATTTCCACAAGATCAC
>ML851471.1:0-13379 GCA_009831015.1 Picea engelmannii
ATGAGTTGTTCTATTATGTTGATAGGTATATCAAGGAAATCGACAAAACAACAAGTGGAGTGGTTTGGGATGATCATATGGGGACAAATGGAAGAAAAGCTACTCCAAACCAATAGAAAATGGTGCATGATAAAGAATAAGCCACTTCTTTTGTCAATTTTCTATGGGTTATTGTTTACATTGGGCTTAATAATATTTATTTCATATCATACTTTTTTTTTTAATTCCATGAATGCATCGAAAAAATTATAAATTGTTTCCAACAATAAATTTATTCTTTACAACAAGGAGGCAACAGGACCATGGGTTAAATTGAATGAAGAGGAGAGAAGGAAATTGGATGATGATAGGAAATAATTCATATAGTTGAATGGTGGAAACATGCTTTATCCTAATCATTGAAAACAAAATATGCCAATGATATGTCCCAATAGTTGTTGATCTCCTTTTAGTTTACAAGAGAGGAATGGTTGAGTAGTGGGACTCGAGGGCACCGAATTTTTCGGAGCAACTACAAGCTAGGGTTTTTGACAGTCGTGGCCATAGCAGAGGGAAGAATGAGCACCAGAGGGGGGGGGTAAGGGTACCCCCTCATACAAACAGGTAGTGATAAACAGAGGGAAAGGGCCAATGGGCATATTTTTCAAGGCACCAATGACAGACACCTCAAGATATGACCTTGTAAAAGGTCAGGAAAGGAACCAGGGAAAAAGTGAATCCATGGAAGAGGAGGCCAGAGAAACCCAGAACGAGATGCAAGACACAGCGAAGACCAACCGGGCAAAAGGGTGCAACTCATGCAAACCCAAATCAACACTGATACCCAAGGTGATACTGGAGGATCCGCAGATGCAACTCTACAGGGATCAGATGAAGGTACATGCGCTAATCTGCAAATTTATGGGCTTATGGCCCACCGAAAGAATGTTGCACAACTGGATCAAATATCACTGGAAGACAAATGGGGAAGTGGAGCTCCATCTGGGCTCGAAAGGTTTCTTCACAGCAATATTCATAAACATGGAAGACAAAGATAGAGTATTTGAAGGAGGGTCATACTTCCATGCATCAACAGGATTGTACATGCAGCCATGGAAGGAGAATTTCTCCCCAAAAAAAGAGACCTTCAAAAAGGTATCGGTCTGGCTGAGACTCTACTACCTACCTTTAGACTACTGGTTACCCTCTACTTTTGAAGCAATAGGGAATAAATTGGGGAAATATATAAAGACCGCAGAAGCCACCTTGAAAGGGATATACACATCTTACGGAAGAATATGTATAGAAATGGATGTGTCGGGAGCACTCCCAGAAGCCATAAGTCTTGAATTCAAGGATGAGGAATGGATCCAAAACATCGATTATGAATAGATCCCCTTCCAATGTCGAAGGTTCCATGAACATGGTCACTTGATCAGGGAATTCCCTCTTAATGAAAAATAGGAAACGAAAAACCCCAAACCACAACAGGATGAGGATGGGTTTGTTAAACCAAACCCCAGAAGCAGAGCCAAAAAAAAGCAGAGCAAAGCCCAAGCAGGAAATAACCCAGAGGTCTAGAATAACCCGAAAGGATGGGATACAACCAATCAAGGGGAAAAATCCAATAAGGATATGACAAAAGATCAGGAAGTTAGAGAACAAACACCAAACGATCCCATCAATAGACCAAATAACCAGAAGGAACAGGGAAGTTGTGCAACTCCGATGGAAGGAGAAATCAGAGACAACAACACCCCCATGCAAGAAGCAGAGGGAGAGGCAGAAATTACACCAAGCGAAGTAGGCACAAAATATCCAGAATTCAGAGACCTGGTGGAAAGGGAAGGGATAGATCTCATGGACATACTGGAGCAATGGAAAAGACATGGAGTAGAAAATGTACCAACAGAGCAACTTGACCACATCCAATACTTGTTCCTCCTAAGGGAGGAAGCCAAATCTAGAGGCCTAAAGCATACACATGGGGAGATTGGACACCTAGGAGTCAAAGTTGGTGAGGGACAACCACAACTCTCACCCAAGCATACGCGGAGGGAAAAAGGCAGGAGATCAAATAGTGCATCCCTACAGGAGCTTGAGGCACTACTGATAAACTCGGGTAAGATAAAAAAAACTCTTCCCCAACTCCCCCCCGCATGTTTAAATGAAGGTTATAACTTGGAATATAAGAGGCCTAAAAATCCCAAGAAAGCAACATATCCTTAGGAATAGACTAAACCAGGGACAACCAGATCTCTATTTTATTCAAGAGACCAAGTGTAATACAGACATAATGGAAACAATCAGTCAACAACAATGGCACAAGTACAAGATGGTGGCTATTGGAGGCCACCAAATGGTAGGAGGTATCCTCACCCTATGGAACCCACAAGTACTAAGCCTAATAACAGTTGAAGCGACAAAGCATACCCTTACAGTGTGCATGCAACTCATTGGGAACACAGAGGTGATTTTATGCACTAATGTGTATGGAACCCAGGTGTCAGAGGATAGGAGAGGAATGCTAAGAGACCTATATGATCTTAAAAACTGAGCCAACAACCTCCATTGGATCCTAGCCGGGGATTTCAACATCATCACATCACTTGCAGAGAAAAAAGGAGGTGCAAGAAGATTGGATAGAGATGCGGAGGAGTTCTCAAAATTCATAGACACAACGAAGATGGTAGATCTGAAAACCAATAATGGCCAGTTCACCTGGAACAATAAGCGAATGAGACATCATCAGGAAGCAACAAGACTCGACAGATTCCTAGTGTCAGATTCAATCATTATGCAAGGGATAACCTTAGACTGCAAAATCCTCCCATGGGGGGGATTTGATCACTGGCTAATACAACTGGAAACATGCTTTCAGACCACACCAAAGAACAAACCCTTCAAATTTGAGAAATTCTGGATTGAACACCCGACTTTCAAGGAAAGAATCAAACAATGGTGGCGTGAGGAGAAATCGACGCAAGGGAAAAGGATGTTCAAACTCTATAAGAAAATAAAACATATCAAATATAGGCTCAAGGAGTGGAACAAGGACACTTTTGGGAATATAAGCCAAGAGAAGAACAACATTGAAGAAAAAATGAAAAATCTCCAGGAAACCTGCATTTCGGAGGGCTACAATGAGGAGCGGAAAAAGGAGGAGATCCAGAAGACCCAGGAATGGGTGGAGCGATGCCAGCAAGAAGAGACTCTCTGGCGAAAAAAGTCCCGGATCAGATGGCTAAAGGAAGGAGAATAGAACACCAAGTTTTTTCATAGAACAACCATGGCCAAAAGATCCCATAACAAAATCTTGAATATTAGGGACCAAGATGGCATGGAAAGAGAGTCACATAAGGACATTGAAACAACTCTACTAAACCACTTCTACAGGATAGCCCGGGAACCTAACCAAGATAGAACATAGGCCATACAAAAGGTAATCCAAAATATCCCTCACCTAGTAACAAAAGGACAAAATAACAACCTGAACAAGCCCATTGTAGAGGAGGAAATAGACCAAGCACTCTAGGAAATGCCCAATGGAAAATCCCTAGGCCCAGATGGTTTCACAATGGAGTTCTTCAAAGTTTGTTGGGAAGTCGTCAAACATGACGTTTATAGGGTAGTGGAAGACTCTAGAAGGTCAAGCTCCATTTTGAAAGCACTAAATGCTACAATGATTACACTTATCCCCCCAAAAAATGAAGCCAAAACCCCTGATCGTTATAGACCTATAGCGCTGTGCAATGTGGTGTATAAGATTATTTCCAAGGTTATAGAAAATAGATTGAAACCACTCCTACCCACACTGGTCTCACAAGAACAAGAAGGTTTCATGGAAGGAAGGCAAATAATGGACAATATTATCCATGCCCACGAACTTATCCACACCCTGAAGCTTCATAAAAGAGGGGGAATGATAATACAACTGGACCTAGCAAAATCTTATGAAAAAATCAGCTGGCACTATATGGTCAGGACCCTAGAATCCTTCAACTTCACCCAGCACTGGATCAGGTGGATAGTCAACCTTGTATCCACAACAAGCTTCTCGCTACTAGTAAATGGAGCCCCTGCCAAACCTTACTAGTCCATAAGAGGCATTAGACAGGGAGACCCGTTGTCCCCCTTCCTATTCATCCTAATGATGGAAGGTCTCGGTCGAAGCATAAAAAGCACAACCGCAACAAGGGAAATAAAAGGTATCAAACCTTACGAGAATTTTTTGACTTCTACACACCAACAGTTCATGGATGATACCTTACTTCATGGCATGCCCACGGTCAAGGAAGAAAAATACTACAAATGAATCTTAGACGAGTTTGGAGAAGCCTCGGGGGCAGAGATAAACCAGTCCAAATCTATGGTATTCTTCTTTAATACCAACCCTGTTATCCAAAGGAATTCGGCCAACATCTTGGGCTTTGAATGCAAAGCCCTCCCAACCAAGTACCTGGGCATCCCCCTGACAAACAAATCTTACAAGTTGTCAACTTGGGAAGGAATATTTAACAAGATATAAGACTTATCCTAACCAAGTCAGTTTTGCAAGCTATCCCAACCTTTATGATGTCAGTTTTCCCAACCCCTAAGGGGATTCTACAAAAAATAAGAACCATACAAAGGGACTTCCTGTGGTGAGGAGCGAAAACAAGGAAAAAATTGGCACTGGTGTCTTGGGAGAAGGTTTGTAAACCAAAAAGCAAAGGAGGCATGGGGTTACATGACCCACAAGTGACCAATGATGCCTATGGGGAACAACTCTGGTGGCTCTGGGTCAAAGAAACGATCATGCCATGGTTCAACCTATGGAAGGAAAAGTATTCCACAGACATTTGTGACTAGGACAAAATCCTCTTCAGAGGCACTAGGGAAGGTTCTGCCATTTGGAACCTAGCCTGATGCAACAAGACTTGGATCCAGACATTAAGCTTTTGGGAAATAAGGAATGGCAGAACCGCCTAATTCTGGGAGGATGCCTAGCAACAGGAACCTAGAATGGAAAACTCAGATTAGGAGGAACTCCAACAGGAGACGAGGGCGCAAGGAAAAACACGAGTCTACCATTACTGGAAACAAGAAACAGATCACAACAAATGGAGAATCTGGAACACTCTCACCCCATAGACTAGAGACCAGACCGCAACAACAGTAAAAGAGGTGGAGGAGGAATTGGGGAGACGAAAAATTGCAGTCACGAACGAAAATGACCAGCTGAGATGGGGGCACAAAGATGGCGGGGAATTCAATCTTAAATAAGTACTCCACTATATAACGAACCAGGATCAGGAAGACTCGACGCATCAATGGGACAAGTTCTAGAACAACCCCCATTAGCCAAAAATAAAAATCTTCCAGTGGTTGATTCTACACAACCGAATACTAACTTGGGAAAACCTAAAGAAGAGATGTTTCATGGGCCCTTCAATATGTCACCTATGTGAATAAAAGGAGGAAACAACGAACCATCTCCTGTATGAATGCCCCTACACAACAGAATTCTGGGACTAGGTGACAAGCATCTTCCGATAGTCTAATAGGATTAGAGGTAATATTTTCACAACTATAAACACATGGAAGGAAAATTATAGTGAAAATGAAGAGGTGAATCTCTGTTGGACCCTCATTCCCGACATGATCATTTGGGCAATATGAAAGGAACTGAACAAGTGCATCTTCAGGAAGCAAAGATGGACGGTAGGAAAGATCAAGGAAACAATAATATCCATTACAAGAGAAATGGTACAGAGCCGCAACTGCCAAACATGAGGAGTGCTACTCACAGACTGGGATCTCAGAATTCTAGAGGCTTTTCAACTGAAAGAAGGATGCAACCCCAATTAGGTAAGAAGGTTTCTGAAACTACAAGTAGGTGAGCGCAACTAGAAACCGCCACCAAAGGGCTCCCTCAAGATAAATTTCAACGAGGCGTCGAAAGGTAACCCAGGACAGACAGGTACGGGGGGAGTAATTAGGGACAGTCAAGGAAAAATTATCCGGCTGTACACTAGGACTCTAGGGAACTCAACCAACAATGTTGTGGAATTTGGATCCCTGGAGACTGGCTTTGAGATACTACATCGGGAAGGGATGACCAACGTCATAGTGGAAGGAGATTCCATGTTGGTCATCAACATAGTAAGGAAACTCCAAAATGGCACCAGAGTGGGAAAAATTCAGAAGCACTGGCGCTTGGCTTACTCCCTAAACAAAATTCAGGATCATTTTCAGATGGGGATCACAGTGGAGTTGCACTGGTCCGAAGGTCAACAAATGGACTAGCGGATAGAATTTCTAACGAAGGGGTCGACAAGGAAGGATCAGAACTGGATTCCACATGGAGTAACATACTGAATGGCCATTTTTGGACAGACTGTACCCAACTAGCGACAAAGGACTATGACGACATCCGAAGTATGGATGACCACATCGAGGCTGAAGGCCCAGAATTAATTGAAGGACAAGTAGGATCCAGGAATAATATTATAGGCCACCATGTAAACACGAGTTACAATGCAGATCACGGTCACACCACAAGAGGAAGTACGACACCACGATCCTGTCAATAGAATGAAGTATAGGGGTTGTCTGTGGGAGAGCAGAAAGGTTAATCCACAGATGACAAAGGACGAAGATCAAAAGGATATCCCATGGGAAAGAATGGGTACACCTCATCCATGCACATATACGGTGGGAGGAAATGATTGGCGTACAACGTGTAAGGAAAAGGATTGGCGCAGGGATGACGATAGGGTTCCCAAGTGCACACACTCTGAAACAATGAAAAAGGACCAAAAGGTATGCCTTTATGGGAGACCCATGATTACTAAGATAAGATCACATCCAGGGAAACCCCTTAAAAGAAGAAGCATCAGGGATAGCTACAGACCAACGAGCAGTAATTGTAGAGACTAGGAAGGGGTGAATAGAAGCAGAGGACGAAGTCAATACATAAGCCACTGCATTCAAACAGAGATGGTAAGAATGAAGAATACCCAAAGTATGAGGGGCCCCCAGGGGGAGGAACTTCCAACGAGCGCTCGAAATATCACTAGGATGGAGCAGGCGTCCAGAGAGGCCAAAGGAACCTTTCTTGAGCAGGTCTATCCTAAGGATAAAGCATTCATTGACAAGTGGGAGCGAGAAGTCAACACCAAGCACCAGGGCAAATGGCGGAACTCATCTAAGAAGCAGACGAGATAAGGGACCCAGGGGCCACACATCCCAGGACAACCCTCTACCACAAAATGGTGGAGGAAGCTTGGCACACAAAAATGGTGATAAGTAAGCTGAGAGCTGACAAGAACGATACTAACAGGGTGGCAAACCGTGCCCACAAGAAGGAGCTCACAGAAATTCTGAGCCGCCTCAACAACCTAGAGGCCAACGCAAGAAGAATAGCAGAGGACCAGAGGAACCAAAAATAAAAAAATGGAACGAATGGCTGGACAATTCTACCTCTAACTCTGCTATGTCCACCACATGGACATAACTCTAGCAGACCGACGCGGAACACCAAACTGCATGAGAAAGACGTGCACGGTGGAGCAGAAAAAATTGAACGAGGCAAGAAAGGAAGGAGATGAAATCCATCCAATCCTCTTGGACTAGCGCAACCTCAACCCATGGTCATTTTGTTTATCAGTGTATGAGCAACCCCTATTATACGTTCCTGGTTTTATGTATATCTTATGGTATAAGTTTTTCAAATGAATTTTCAAACGAATTTTCAGAGACTGGGTCGATTTCCCTAGGTGGCGGCCCAACCCTCCCCTCTCTTATGTAGACAATGCAACTTTGGGATCCCTGATCTGGTTTCCTTTTTGGCAGATCAGGGGATACCCCTCTTTTCCTTTTTGTACCATAATTTTCTCAGTAATATAGAATCTCAACTCACTTACAAAAAAAAAATATGTCCCAATAGCTAGGTGGCTAACCAAATTAGAGAGAAATATGGTGTGTTTGATTTTTACCCATGTGATGAAGAGAATGTACTAAACATAGGGATCAAGTGCAACAACTCTTCAATAATCCCTCTATGTTAAATATTGATTTTTTAATGCACATTTGAATTATTTCATGTATGATGTTTTTACTACTCATGTTACTAGACATATGTCACTATCCTTTGTTCACATTTTTATAGATGATTTGTTCTCATATATGTGGGCATCATTTACACATCGAGGACATAGATGGTGGGCATTCCACCCTTGAGTATGGAGTGGAGTTTGAGTTCAATAAATATAGTCATGCTAGCTACCATGATTAAAACCTAACATAGGGAGATTTAGGTTACGCTAGAAGGATATAGGATATTATGCAAGCAGACTTCTCATCTTTTCAATGTGTTATTTTTAGGTGCAAGTGGTGGGATTCCTTTGACTGAAGTAATGTAACAAAATATCATCAAATTCAACTAATATGTATTACCTGTAAAAATATGTGGGATGAAAAAAATAAGCCTAATTATATTTTCCAAAACATTTCAACCAAGTGCTTTTTACTTGAATGTATTGGATAGGGATTGGCGGTTCATACTATGACAATACCTGAGATCAAAACATGTTTTTGAGAACAATAATTTTACCATGCCAAGTGAGTGATGAAATTGAGAAAATAACTTTTAATGCTAATTAAGAGATTTCACCTCAACCTTTTGGTTTCTCAGATATATTTCCTATGAACTTCAGTATTAGGTATGAATCTGAAATATAAATTACAACAATATATATTTCATTTATATCCAACAAAATACAAAAAAGTATAAGAAAATAAACATTGAACAATTGTACTTAAAGGGAAATATTTTTCCAGACCTTAGGGCACTATTCCCAACATATAACATATCTTAAATTTACCTATTATAGAAGATTGATTACAACCATAAATATTCCCACTTATCTTCTATATGTTTGTTGAATCTCTTAACAAAATTAGTTAGTTGTTCATGATAAACTTGCATACCAAACAACTCTAGAAACAACTCATTCACCATGAGATTAAAAGATGAAGATCATGTCTGCAAGTTACAAATTTTGGATAGAAAGGAACTCTTCATATATACATAAGATAAAGTTACAAGTACATACCAACACGTTATACAAAATTGGTACAAGATAATCTTTCAATCTTATCACAAGCGAGGAATCTCCCCCCAAATCTTGGTTAGGGCTACCTCAACAATGTAACATCACACCACATGTGAAACCCTAGACCTAAACTCCTCTTAGCTAGAAATCACTTCCAACCAAAGTTGGTCACTCCACCAAATATCCACAATGAGAAAGTATACACACCAACGACAAGTCCTCTTTGGCACATACACTTGCATCACACAAATGCACTAGAGAAAAACTAGATAGTATTCCAGTAGCTTCTGCACATCAAACACTCTAAGTAGTACTAGGCTTTCCATTGTGACAAAACCCTAGTTTTCTTCTCTCACAAGAACCATAAGAAAAATTGATCCCTTTAAATCTCCTCCAGGGTTTCTCCCAAACCCTAGCTTCCCTTATCTTATTAAATAAAATCCTAACCCTAATTCCATCCTTACATCAACAAAAGAATTCCATCACACTAGACAAGAGTACCAAGTACAATGAAGAAGAAGTAAAAAAAAAAAGAGCTAAGTTCACTCTAGCTCTCACAGCTCTAATTAAAGTATGTGATCTCTCATCCTTATGTATGTCAATGTTTCATCGAAACCTGCACATGAGATCTAGCTAAAGAAAATACAAACAAAACTTATCAAGAAAAGGACAAGAGATTCAATGTGGAATAATGAGAAAATATATTCACACTACTCCAATGAGCGGATAAATGAATGAATGATTGATACAATGATGATCGATATGATACAATGAATGAGTGGAATACACTCATATATAAGGAATAACATTCCATAATTAAGAAAAACACTCAAGCGGTTAGCTTTCATTAGGAATGCATGCATGCATAATAGTGAACTAGTATGTCGAAAATAGAACTATTCAGTTAACTCCCACTGAACTAGTGTGTCGAAAATAGAAATTTGTCCAACACCCCCCCTGAACATCACTATGGAGTAAAAAATGAGTCTCGGCTACTAGGACATATTAGGTACTCATGTATAATGCAACTAATGAACACTGAATAAAAGTGAGGAAAGAGGGAAAACCATGTGGGAACAAACCCCCCCCCTCAAAAGACAATGCATGAAAAGAAGAAAATCACAGATCAGATCCACCATGTGGCAGGTATGCAATCTCCAAAACCATGAAAAAATGACAAGTCAATGAAGCATGATTTGATGACAGATCATAATCTACTTCAATGAGTGTGTTGAAGTTGAAATGTTGTAGTTGATACTAGTAGAAAACAATCAGAGCTCTCCAAATAGTAAGGCACTATCTTACACCAAGATGGTTGGGCTAGTCAGAGTACTTCCAAAAAATAGAAGCAAACACCATAAAAGTCATCAAAATAATGGTGAATGGAACTGTAAAGGTGACATAATCAGTCAAGTCAAGGGAAATGAGAATGGTTCCCATGTATCATGGATGAAACACATATGTAATATGTCCTCAAACAGTTGCTCAAATGTTTCCATGACCAATCATCAATCCAAACACAAACAATCCTCAGAGTTGGTACCTTGTCAAGATGTTGTCGTATACGCCTCTTCATCAATGATTTGAAAGAAGAGGAACTGGAAAAAGGTTGTGGATACCTAAAAGGAAGACAATGTTGTCTCTGATCATGAAGTCGAGGATGTCAATATGTGGAGGATGTAGACCCCGAAGTTGTTTTTGAAGAGTTTGTTGCTACCAAAAACTTTGATGATGATGTTGAAGAGTTTGATAATGGAAAATCTAATGTTGAAGTTGGTGTCGTATCTGGTTATGAAAGCTCTGAAGTTGTATCAATAAGAGATGTAGGTGGTGGTTTTTGTAACTTAACAATAGAAGAGTCATCTTGTGTGATGGACTCTTGTGATTGAACAAATTGAGTCTTGATGGCTGGAATACTGAGACAACTTGATAATGGTGATGAATTCCCAACAAAACCAAGTTCAAATTTTGCTGGTCTCATCACAGGATGAATGGGATGTACAATCCCCTGTCCATTCTTACCAAGGCCACCACCAATGTGTCCCATATTATGCATCAATTTTGAACCAAAACCACAAGTGTGCAACTCAAAATTTGGTGAAGTAAGCCTAGTAGTGCTTAGCAATGCATAAGCGACATTAGAAGTAAGAGACTATTGCAGATCTTTCTACAAACAAGCAATAATATCTTCCTTCTCTTTTAAATCAACCAAAAAATGCTCATTGAGAAGAGTGAATTTCTCCTACATATCATTAATGTGGGTGTTCCGAGTATCAAATTGAGCTTCTTGATCCTCCATTAGACTCCCAATGAGTCTAGAATCCCAAGAAAAATAGGTACACATGTTTTGAAGACAAATATTGGATCTCTCTTGTTCACCTCGAAGGTTGCTAACTTCTTTGACAAGTTTTAGATTCAGACTTTGAAGGGTCAATATAACTACATCTTTTTCCTCCATTACAATTATTCTCTCCCAACTGAGTATGAGAACCCCTAAAATTTACTCTCAATCTGCAACTGAAAAATTGAGAAATTACTGCAGAAAAGACACTTACAGATGGAAAATTTGTATCAGTTTCAGGAGGCGATCTTATGGCTTCCTTTCTGAACAAACAGTGAGTAGTTTTTCCAAATGGTTGAAAACCCACTTGCATAATGGGTTGGTTTACTTCTCAAGAAGGTTGTTTCCTACGAAAGTTAATATTTTGGGAGAAATCACTACACAAAGGGGCACTTTTAAGAGTTGGTCGCTCATTTCCTCAAGAGACAGAGTGACCATGCCCTAATGGTTTCCCTCTGCTAGTGTATTGGCAACAATTGGTTTCCCTCTGATAGTTTCATGGGGTGTGACCATTTATGAATTGAAAAAAATTGTAATTTTGAGTGCGATGGTCGCTCCTTTCAACAGGGAGAAGGTGCAACCCTTTTGAATGGTCACGCCTTTTGACAAAGAGACGGTGTGACCACGATCTATTACACGGTTTTTTCTCCCCGAAACTTTGATTTTCCTCATTCTATAGATTTTCTTGCTTGCTCCAAGAAGCGTAGCTCTAATAACATGTCAATGTTTCATCGAAACCTACACAGGAGATCTATCTAAAGAAAATACAAACAAAACTTATCAAGAAAAGGACGAGAGATTCAATATGAAATAATGAGAAAATATATTCACACTACTCCAATGAGTGGATCAATTAATGAATGATGTTAGGATATTTAGACACTTAGGAGTTAGTTAAGATCTACTTGGTCTAATATGTCGTTAGGTAAAATTGTGTTTCTTTAGTATGCATTAGTATGCATTTGTAGTTAGGAAATCCGACGGTCACGATATGTTCCCGACATAGAGTGATCTGACGGTTCATACTCTCCTCGATCTTAACGGCCATTGATCCGTGGCTTAACACTCGATTGTTCCATGATCTCTATTTAAAGAGCATGGAGGGTCATTTTCCGATGATCGATTGTGAGAAAATATCTTGTAAAATCTCTCTGTAATCTTTTTCTTTGCATTAATAAACTGCTCCAAGTGGTCGCGTTGGCTGGGGTCGTGGATGTTTCCCCGTAGGGGTTTTACCACGTGAAAACATCGGTGTGTTGATATTTGATCTGGTTATGTGAGTGGTTACTGAAGGTGTTCTTCCTCTGTTGGAATACATTTGTTGTCGAACATGGTATCAGAGCCTGTTTGAAGACCTGTTCCTGTTGTAGATCGAGATCGTGAAGCCGAGTTGCCTCATCTCCATTTTCTGGCATTTTCATACATTTATGGGCTGAGAGGACTGTTCCATTGCATCTGGAGCACTCGTTTAATTCAGGAACACTTTTCGTTTCACTCGAAAAGGTTTCCCTTTGCCCAAGATACGGCCATTACAGTCAGATCCGGAGGTATAAAGTCTGAATACGCATTTTTTTAAAATTTTTGCAAAGTTTTGATTTTATTTCGATTTGTATTTTTTTTTATTTCCAGGCTGCTACTCTTTTAGATCTACGTATTCTCTTTGCCCCACACCTTGTGCTTTCTCGGCAAATCAAAAATAGATAGGAAAAGGTGCATCTTCCGGGTAAGCTAACCGAGATCTAACCCTTGTTGTCATCGAGAAGAGAAATTTTTTTCTTGTGTGAAAAGAGTTTTTTTGAAGCATGCTCTCCAAGGCCATCTTCAACAACAACAATCCTCCTTCTGAACATTACAATATGTTTTGCTAGACCATTTGGTTAAAACTTGCCTTATTAAGTAAGAGGTCTTGAGTTCAAGTCTCTCTTTTGTTACCTTTTTTGAAAAAGTTCATGCTAAAAATT
>ML851471.1:20234-31085 GCA_009831015.1 Picea engelmannii
TAATAAACTGCTCCAAGTGGCTGCGTTGGCTGGGGCCGTGGATGTTTCCCCGTAGGGGTTTTACCACGTGAAAACATCAGTGTGTTGATCTTTGATCTGGTTATGTGAGTGGTTACTGAAGGTGTTCGTCCTCTGTTGGAATAGCTGTGTTGTCGAACAAATGATTGATACAATGATGATCAATATGCTACAATGAATGAGTGGAATACACTCATATATAGGGCAAAACATTCTATAATTAATAAAATCAATCAAGTAGTTAACTTTCCTTAGGAATGCATGCATGCATAATAGTGATGGTCTAAATATAAAGTTTAAAATAGAACAAGTCAGTTAACTCCCATTGAACTAGTGTGCCGAAAATAGAAATTTCTCCAACAATATATATGATATGTGAGGGAGATAAAAAATAATAAAGTTGACAAGGTCCACAAACACACAACCTAACTAATTACTACATAGGTCGACATGTGAAGTGCTCCAACTCTAAGTGACACATGTCAAGCTCCAAGGTACGCACATCCATCAAGGAATGGTCCCAACGTCAACACTCCATAAGAAGGGACCAATGTTCCTCTCCAAAGGTCTCAAATGATACAACGATTCCTCCTTAGTCATGTGCTCCTTTGGGTCTACCACACCTCCATGAACACTCATCAACCCAAGTGTTCTCAAGTTAAGCAAAAAAAACCATGTAAGCAATTGAGTGTTCCCATTTTACCTAGGGCTTAAAACGCTCCTCCTAAATCCCCAATTCTCCTCCTCCAAGTAGTTCCTCCTCCCAAGCAACCAACCAAGCTCTCCATGTGCACCTCATGAATAATGTCACCATGCCACATATTCTTCTAACCTCCTAAGGAAGTGGGCCACATAAACATTTTCAAGTCAAGGTGTAGCAATCCATGAGTAAGTATTATAGCATCAATTTCCACCATTGGAGCATTGATGATCTTATTGGTTTCGTCCCTATCCTACTTGCAAACACCTTTTCCCCATACCTCCCTGATATATTCTAAAAAACATTTTTTTGGAACGTGTACATACCCTAGCATTTATGCAACACGTGTATACACAGGTTTCCCAAAGGAAAGTCGCGTACATGTTAATAAATTCTCAAAAAATATATATTTTAAGTTGAATTACGGGTTTTTTTGTTGCCTAACTTCATTTTTCCATACCTAACCATATTTAAATAATTGAATATGGTTTATATAGAGAATTTTATCCAAGGATAAAGGTAATGATTAAGTGCATATCATAGAAAACAATAGATTGACTAATCCCCACCATGTATGCAAGGCCCTAAAACTACCCTTCTTTGTTGGTTCTCAACCTAGAAACTCTTGTTTCCAGACATCCTTGAACACCCTTTTATCTGGATAGGAATCTCCTTGAATCCTCCTTGAGTCTGTCGACGTGTGAAAAGGTTGAGACCTACCTTATGTTGATGATAGGAATGGAAAGTCCTCACTAAATCATTTTTTGAATCTCACTAGGTTAAGGTGAGATAGGAGAGAATGTTACCCTGGGTTATAGCCTATTCAAAATTATTAATCAGCCCTCAAGAAATATGTTCTTGGGTCGGATGCTACTATCAAGTTGTGTTCTTTTTAAAAAAAAATGTATCAATGTTAATAAAAATTAAATGAAAAAAATAAAGAATACATACAATCTGAAAACCAGTAACCATAAGTCTCAATTGAGAATAAACCAGATTTTTATTAATGATGATTTTTTTGAGTTCAACCAATTTTCTCTTTTCAAACCCATGTGAGGGTATGGAACAAAATCAGAATTAGAAGTCTAGGATGGAAATTTAACAATCATACAAAGACAACTAGTGTTTGAAAGAAAAATACCAATACTGAAATGTGCAAAATCAACTAAGCCACAAGCTCATCAAGTCTTGACTCTGCAAAATAGTCTTAATCATAACTAGAAATTAATTCAGGAATTCTAATGAAACTAAACAGATTACCAAGATAAATGAATGACCTTTTGAAGCATGTCAAAATTCTATGTTTCTTCTTTGCCACCTTTGGAATGATCCTACTACCAACAAGAGGATTTATGTCTTATAAAACTCAGAAAATGAAAGAATGAATATCAAAAATTTGAATTTGAAACAAGAACAAACCTTATCATAAGTATCTCTCTCTAATTTGCCATGTCTTCTTTGTCCTTCCTTTTCCCTTTTATTCTCAAAAAGATATTTTTTCGAGTAGTTGAAATATTTTTAGTTTCCAAAGTTAAACAACTTTAGTAAATAATAGAACAAGTATTTTTTGTGATAAGGATAAATAACAAATACATATAATAATTAAATAGGTGGGGTCCCCCTCTATCCTATATCCTTTATTTTCAACAATCATTTATAGATTTTCCTTGTCGCTCCATAACATCATCAAATATAAAAATCATCATCATAAAGTATACAATAAACTTGCATCAAAACATCATGACATATGCCACTTGTAACTCCCAAAACATAATATGATATTTTAAGTCCCAAAATTAAATATCATAAATATGCCATATGTCCAAAAGAAGAGTGCCACTGTCAAGTATCCATTAAGAAAAAATTAAAATAATCCAAGGAATTTATTTTTAAATAAGTCTTCCCTTTCTCTAATAAAATATTCATATTGAAACTTTTTCTCTTCTGGTTGTGCTACTTCTGGATGTAACTCACTTATATTTCTCTTACCACTACTTGTTTATTCATCTTGGAGTGAGTAGAGGAAGAATACTTGGCCATGTTGGAAGATGTGATCGGTTGCTTTCCTTTGTCTGAATGAGAGTTATGGAGGGGAATTTTGTGATCTTTAGGTGGAGGAGGAGGAGGAGGAGGAGGCATAGAATCATTTGTAGTGACCAATAATGTTGGGTGAACCAGAGGAGGTGGATGAGGATCAATGGGTCATTGATTAATACCATATGATGGATTGGAAAGAATACCACCCCATCCATCATTAGGTGGTTGAACAAGTGACTCGGGGAGATTTAAAATGATAGCATGAGGCTGCAACATAACATTTGGAGGAACTTGGGGTTGAGGTAAAGCATGTTGTCCACCAAGATTCAAATGTCCTATTTGGATCAACTGCTGAAATTCATCAAAATCAACATCAAATTGTATATAGAACCTCAACTTCTTATGCCCCCCAAGTTGCCAAAATGTGTTGGGTAACCTCCCCCTTCTTCCTCTGTTCCCACCTCTACTGCTACCACGACTGAAAAAGATCACATATATACCATCTTATTCAAGTTAATGCATGTATAATACACAATAAAATAAACATCTAAAACAATTTGTCATCATGATTAAATTGTCTCTGAGACTAACAAAACCTTGCAAAACAAAAGGGAGATGAGGGGAAAAAGTGAAAACATGGACAAAAATGCAAACTCTATCAACATCCTTTAAAAAAAAATAAAAACTTTGGAATCTGAACTGTAAATCCTCATACATACAAGTCATTTCTCTTTAAAATGCAAACAGTAGAAGTGTATGAAAAGGGAATTTGCATGATAGAGGTATATGAAAGAGGTGTGTAATTTGTGAAAAGTGATTAAGATGGTGGGTATGTAAAAATTGTTCAATGTCTTATTCCTTTCAACCATGACTGTACTCTTTCATTAATTGTTTTCCTTATTTCATCAAGATGACAACACATTCCAAATATCTATCCTTCAAATTTCACCTTTTCTTTAATTATATAGACAAGGAAATCATGAGAAATAGAATTTTTAATGAGTGAGAATATGGAATTTAATTTATGAAAAGTGTTATTGATGAGTGGGAAATGAAATCTCTACAACCATCCTTTTAAACATATGATATCCATTAATTCTCTTCCTTATACCATCCAAAATATCCATCATTTCTAGTAACATATTTGTCATTTCATGCTAACTGAGTGCATATATATTATGTTTCAAATATAAAATATTGTTTCCTTTATATCTATGTCTAGAGAGTAAATGGATAAGTCAAATTTATCTCAAGTATGACATGCTCTACTATTATCATTGTATACCTTGAATCCAATTTTTAAAATAAAGTAATATTATAGAAAAACGCTCAATATAAATATAGTTATGTAGGATGAGCCTCAACATAGTTATATGTTCATCCAAAAAAATCATAACTACATCATAACCCAAATTATTCAAACTCTACTCCTAACTCAATCAAATCGAACGAAGCCATATTTCAAAAGAATATGTTTACCAAGTAATCGTTACATCTAGTTGACAGACTAAGCTTATATTTCATGCATATGATACTTTGAACAAGTTTTGGTCATTATCGAAAAATATATCAATCCCAAAACATTTGAGTTGAAGCAAGAAAGAACAATGGAATGAAAGGAAAAGTAAATACATCTAAATTTGAATGAGTTGGGTAAATTCAATGGCTTATAATCATAAAGAAGAATTCAAACTCTTAACCTTTAAAGCAATTTCTTGGGTCAGATAAAGTTGACTGCGGAGGATACCCATACTTCATAAACTCTAGTTTCCATTTTCATCAGAGAACAAGCTCTAGTGGAGACAACAAGATAGAAAAAAAAAATAACCGACCCCATGTATTTGTAACCAATGAGTTCGAGTCAACAAATAATTGTTGTTTTTCAATAAGATCCTCATTCCTTCGGAATGTCGTGTTCTCAATGTTTAATTTACATTTATTTAAGATATGTTGTCTAGAACACCAATTGCATTAAATTTCTTTCATATTTGATCGAAGATTGAAATAATGAGTTAGTTATTAGCATAACTACTTTTCCTCGTAGACTTATATGCTTGATTTTTGTAGGTTGTAGAGGAAGCCATCATGATGGAGCGAAAGGATTCTAGAATTTGAATCTACACCAAACATAGGACTACCAGTAAGTTTACCTTTCTCCCTTCTATGAAAGTTAGTTATTTTGCTTGAATTAGTTATAAAATCTTTTTTATTGGAATTCGCTTGTCTTTTATGATTAGCAATTTATTTTACTTAGACCACGACTGTTGGGGACTTTCCCCACAAACATCAAGCTATCTCAAATGTGTATGATTTCTATAATATGACCTACGTTAGTCAATGCATTGTTGTCCCCTAGGTTTTTCTCCTCTCTCTCACTCATGGTCTCAATGTTGGGGCATAGTTTGTAGGAACATATTCTTGCACCTCTCTAAACCTTAAAGCCAATACTTAGTCTAGAGGGAGGTTACCCTCATTTGTTCTAAAGTATTATCAACTGGCTTGTCACACTAGAACAAAATTTTAAATGAAGATTTGACTAGATTTATTGCAGATACAAATGGTGCATAAAAACAATCCCTACAACTACTATGATTTGTGTTTTATTTATAAGGGGTGAAGGGGAAAACACTTGGAGACTAATGGAAGTAGATTTCATTAACCCAATGCCAAAGGGTGCCTTAATCATACTTTTGTATTCATAAGACATAGTGCTATAAAATGGAAATGCATCACAAGAAGAAGCAATATACTACTTTCTCATTTAACAATTCCATTTCACATTGAAAAGCAAATGGGAAAGGAAAATCATAGATCCACTAGTTCATTCAACACAAAAAATCAGATAGAAATTGGAGGAATATGTGAATAATTTGTTTGAAATTTACTACTTCACTAATGGCAATGTGCCTTGGTCCTAACTACATAATAAATTCAATAGTTATTTACAATGCAATGAGGGCACTAGATGGGGACTACAAAATATCAGTCTTGATCCCTTTATTGCTTCCTTCTATAAATATAAAGCTTATAGTGGTGCTTACAAAGAGGGAAGGAGTGAGAATAGGAAGAATAGATGCAATGTGATAGATTCTCCCATCATGGAATTAAGGAAAAACACAAAAATGAGAGGGATTAACTCTCACTTAAAATTCTGGTAGCTTGGTTGTATCGATATTATTGACCATTTGTTTCACTGCCAAGGGTTGTTTATATAGATGTTGATGAACAAACTATCATTGTTGATTGGTTCTTTCTTCTTTAGGGCCTAATTTATTATTTAGAAACCACCACTCTACCTTAATCCTGTAAAAGTAGGAACACATGTGAGAATTCCAGCTAAAAATTAATTATCTGTTGTTTGGTTTCTTTCCTTTCCTTACACTACTTCCCCTTTTGGTTCTAAGAGGCGACTCTAATTGAGATGAAACTAGTGTTGCATATGACTGAGAGGATATGTACCGACTAAGCAACATCTGAGTAAGAGGGGGAATTTCTTGAGGTGGGCTTATCTGGCTTGTAAAATTTGTTAGGGCTTCATTCTTAGAAGCGTGTATGCAAAGTGGGAAGGAGAGTTATTTAGCCTAAAAAGGATCAAGCACCAATCCATGTGAAAATTAATTCAACATAATGTCCCATAAATGGTGGACTTGTACCCACACCATCACCTTTGGTTTCTATGGTATATCTTGTGGTAGCTTGTGATTGGTGGGAGAGACCCAACCATTGGGTGCTAGTGGAATCTTGTTAATGTGGAACGTATTAGATCCTTCTTGGGAAGCGTGCGAGACTACAAGGATTTTCTAAAGTAAAAATCATTTGGAAACACAAAAACCACCCCTTAGCTTAAAAGTCGTTTATGAAGGAAATAAATATGGTTAAAAAAATCATCTTTCAACCTCTATAATTAATATATTTAAGCTACATGTAACAATAGTTTTGGATTTTGGAGGTCAAACTTCTTGATAAAATCCTACACGTTCAATCTATGCAATAAATCATAGTTGTAGACCTACTTTCCATGGGGCCTAGATCCACCTTTTGCAACATTTCATATTCCTTGATTCCTTGATGACTCTACCTCCTACAAAGCAATGATGGTCGTTGATCTAGAAAGACATGGTGAATTATTTCCATTCACAATTATTTTTCATTTCAGCAACACCTAATCGGGTCTTCTCTAGTGATGCATCCTCCATCGTTGACCTAGAAAGGTAGGGATAATACCGGTTGTTTGTGGCACTTTTCAACTTCTCATTCCCTAAAAAACCTTCCTCCGATGATGCACCATCCACCATTGATCTATAAAGGTGGGGCTTAGATCCACTATTTGTAGCATTTTTTATTCCTTTATACCCAACAACCCTGCCTCCTACGATTCAACCTCATATGTTTATATTAAAGGGTAGGGCCGAGATTTATTGCTACAACCTTTGTCAATCTTTGAGCCTCTGACAATCCTTTCCCCTATAATCCAACCTCTACCATTGATTTGAAAATGCAGGGCTAAAATTTTCCGTTCATGACACTTTGATACCCTTTATCCCTCAATGACCCTTACCCTTGCATAACACCACTAGATGTTGATTACATCCTAGTGAGGAAGAGCTCAATCATTCATGGTACTTAGGGGTCTTAGATGATGAAATTTTAGAGATTTAGATATTTGAATGTATTTCAACCAAATTTTTGGATAGGGGTCTCCATAGGTGACAACACACACCATGCACTCCATATAACATGAAACACCCCAAGCATGTTGTAAACACTTTTAGAGTAACTCCAAAAGCTAATGGTGAAAAAGATAATCAAGGTGATGGAAATAAAAAATGATATGTAAATGTTTTATTTCAACATTTATGTTATAGGTGTGTCATTTTAATTCTCTTACATGAAACTTTAAAGAGTAATATCAAAAAATTTAAAAAGTAATTTGCAGTGAAAGTAATTTAAATGCTAAACTATTTGGAGTTCAAAATTTAGTACGGGTAGAGAATAGAAGTATAATTAATTGTGATTTCACAAACATGTTTAATGAGCATATTTAAGCATTACTTATCACCAAATTTCAATAATTATATATTGTTAATACAATATCAAAATATTTTTTTCTTCATTTTATGATGTTGGATATGAAAAATTAACACCCTTTTACAACCATCACTTAAGAAAAAAAAATGTTTTTTAGTTTCATTCTCTTTAATGAGTTGTGAATCATTATAAAGTGTAATATCTGCATGTTGTCTCAATCGAGATTCATCCTATGTTTTGACAGGGCTTCAAAAGGAAACCTAGGGGAGGCATGTACATGAGGGGTGTTGTGTGGCCCTAGAGGAAATCGAATTCTAGACTTTTCCCTGAACTTGGGAAAGAATTCAAAAAATATGGTTGAAGCCTATGCGGTTTATCAAAGGATCTTGTTAACACAGGAACAACAATTGAACCATATAACAATGGTAGGAGATTCAAAAAACATCATCCATTATTTTATTCTGGGAACCAATCCTAAAGATGCCAAAATTAAGAGAATTATTGACCAATCGAAGCTACTCTTGACTACCATTTAAGCTCAATTATTTCATATTATAAGAGGAAATAATCGGGATTTAGATAGGATGGATAATCGGGAAATTGGAATGGCCCCTGGATCCTTGAGCATCCAAAGGAGGGTCTCCTTCATAGCTCCTCCCTAATGGAAAATACCCCACTAAAAAATTGGGCCAGTCGGGCCCAGAAAGTACAAAGGGAGACACGTGGATGTACTATGCAGAGAGGGGATAGTTATATTATGGGAAGGAGAGACAACACCACCACCTTCTCCTGGATCGTGGGGATGTGCAGGTCTCGCTTGGAAATGGTCTCATCTTCGGAATTGAGCGGACATGTTCCCTACTTCTTGTATTCTTATCCACATGGGGTTGTTATGAGGAAAATCTCTCTATGGCATGGGGTAAACCACAACAGACGGAAATGACTGCAAAAATTACTCTAATCTCAAGTATGTTATATAAACAAATATGCTAACAAGAAAAGATAAAGAGCCTACCTCGTCCAGACATTCAATGAAGTCCATCATTGAGCACTTGACTCAAAGCAATACACGTGCAACTTATACTCAAAAACCAAGAAACGCAATCATATGGTGATAATATATAAAGTTAGCACATTCAATAGCATAATCCATCAATATTCATAACAAATACACCCATGGAACAACAATTCAAATATTTCAAGACATTAATTGGACGAGAAAAGAGTATTTCTATTAAAATGTAATCAATAGAAGTGAATGAATTACAAACTTAGGTGTCAGCATGATTCAAAACCGAGAAACTAAGTCCCTTCCAGTTGGGCCTCCATCACTTCAATCCTCCACCAAAGGCACGCTCATATAATAGAGACAATGAGGTTCTCAATCAAATAGGGAAGAGCTTGGGGGATGAACAATGTGTTCAGACTTAAAAGGACAAAGGGATGCATAATCAATATGAAGTGAATAATTTATCCAGAGTAACTTTTCTCTCAAAGTTGAATTCTTCTCCTCTTTTCCACAACTTGGATATGGCCCATTTATAGCCTTCAAATGGAATTGAAGGGTTGAGTTGGAACGTTTCCAGTATATGGAAGGTCAAGGATCATGGATCTCATGATGTGACATGGAAACCCAACACCATTTTTAATTTTGGGCACAAAACCCAATGTATGCAGGTTGTAATGGTGAAACCTACATATACGCATGTTGTATAATAGTTAGGGTGGGTATATGTGGAAAAATATTATTTTTATCTCTAGGAACTGCAAAAATGGACTTCAAGTCTGCATAGGAAAATGGAAAAAGTCCTTTTGAAAAAATTTGCATAGGGTGAGTAAAATCTTGCTATAACAGATGCCCCCTAATGTGTGAGGTCAGAGGAGTATTTGCGATGGCCAAAATACATTATAATACCCAAAAGTGGAGTAATGGAGACCCAACTGGTCGAACTGGTTGCTCATGAGAATATTACAATATGTACTAACTTTTCACACATGGTTGTCAATTTGAATTACACTACAAATCCATGTGAAAATATACCAAACAATTGTTCATGGCCATGAATATGAAATACAAAGGTGGTTACATGTCGAAAGGTTGTCATAGTCACGGACAAGGCCCAGTAAAACCATTCTCAAAATCAATCTGAAGATATATGTATACAATGGAGTACAATCTGATCTCCCATGATCATTGAACTCACGTAGGTACTGGTCCAATGAAATATAGAAACAACTCAGGAAAGCTGTGACTATGAATTGATGTCTTCAAGTCTTCTACATGATCCACCAAAGGTGCATGTCTACATCGTGTGAATAAATGAGTTGAGGTCGAACAAAATGAGACTTTGTTTGATTATCGATCATTAAGGTATACCATTAACAAACGCGAGACAACCTATCGATAATGAAAGTAGGTATCAAGGCACTGAGTACATTCTTACAAGTGTGAATAAAGGTGTCGAGGTCGAACACTTGAAGAATCCATCGATCAGGAGGCCTTGATGTATTTCCAACTATCAATGGCGGGAGAACCTGCCACTAATGACTGCAAGCCTATAGATACTCATAGGACTCTAGGTCTCGTTTCTAGAATAGATGGGTTGAATTCGATGGAAGGAGACCCACTAAAAGGAGAGCATTGAGGCATCTCTCATCATTTAGCACGAGGTACAAAGCAGGAGCTTGATGAATTGGAGGAAATCAGACGAAGAGCATGTTCATGAAACAATGACCCTGTGTGTCTTTCTCGTGTGTCAGATGTAAGCGGTACAAGAAAAAGACCCTCTGAATAGTAGTCAATAAGAAAAATTGTTGAAAAAGACGAGGAAACCACCAATAAGGCTAATGGATTTCAAGGCACTGCATGAATCCCAATGTGCGAATATATTTCTTGTTGTTGAACACAAGGGAAACCCCCCAGTCAGCGACCAATGATGAAATGTCGAATGTTGGGTTCAAGGTTACCTACCAATGATGAAAGTAGGACCAGGGTGCATGATAGGACTACAACTTCATGTAACTCTCAGACACACTAAGGGTATGGACGACATGCAAAGTCAAGAGTT
>ML851472.1:0-11082 GCA_009831015.1 Picea engelmannii
GGAATAACATCACAGAGTATTTCATCTTTATATCCACCTATTTTAAATTCAACTAAACATTGTTTAGTGACATTTACCTGATGTCCTTTTTGTAGCCACGAAACTCTGTATGGGCTTGGATGTTCAACAGTCTCCAGCTCCATATTTTCTACCATCTCTATAGAAACGAGATTATCTGTGTTGCCACTGTCCACAATGACTTTGCATACCCTGTCCTTGGTTTTGCAAGCAGTCCAAAAAAGACTGTTTCTTTGCACTGAACTCTCCACCTCCTTCTCTGGTGTTAAGAGAACTTTTCTCATCATCAACAATCTTCTGCCTTCAGCATCCTCTACCTCAACATTCCCCCTCTGTGATTCGGCGATGTGAGTTTCACCACCTTCTTTCTTTTTGTCTGGACACTCATAAAACTTGTGTCCAACCTTTCCACATGTGAATCATTTTACCACTCCACCTTTTCCTCTTCCTCTACCTCTGGTATGAGGAAAAATGTTTCCATCAACATACTGACCTCTCTGTTCGGTATGCTACCCTCCCTGTGAGCTTCCACCTCTCTCAGTTTGAGTTTGAGGTTTCTTCCACTCTTCCTTGGGTTTCTGATTTCTATCCTGGACAACTGATTTTCCTCTGGCTTGACTTCTGCCTCGGCCTCTTTGACCTTGTTTTTGGCTCAGCTTCTCTTCAGCCTTTAGAGCCATCTGATAAGCATCTTCCACCATTCAAATGGTCATCGTGCTCATCTCATCCTGAATGTCATATCTCAGACCATTCATACACCTGGTGACCTTTTCATCATTGCTTTCATGATGATCTACCCTGATGTTCAACCTATAGAATTCTTCAGTGTACTCCTTCACTGTCATCAGTTTCTGTCTCAAATTCTTCATTCTCTGAAACAGAGTAATTTGGTAATCCCTAGGAATAAATTTTGCCTTCATATTTGCGATCATCCTATCCCAACTCTTGATCTTATGCTTGCCTTTGTAGCATCTGTTATATTGTAGCTCATCCCACCACAATGTTGCATGTCCTTTCAATCTTGTGACAACATGTTTGACCTTTTTGTCTTCCTCAACATCCTCATAGTCAAAATATGTGTCCAGAGCTCTAATCCAGTCTAGAAGCTCTTCGGCATCTAGGTTTCCTTCATATACTAGAATATCCATTTTTACTCTAACACCCATTCTTGCAACAACCCTAATTAGGCGTTCATTTGCTGCATCTTCTGTTGTGACTTCCTCTCCTTCACGTCTAGCTTCATCTTCGCTTTTGGAATCACTAACATCCCCAGCACCAGTTGTGCACATTTGTTTTATTTCTATTTCCATGACTCTGGAGCATAGATCATGTATCTCTCTTTCCATGGTTGTATTTGGCACTTGCCTACCCCTTCCTTCTGGTGTTTCCCTTTCCTCTGGCGAATCAGGTGTTTGTCTGTCTCTTCTCCTCGACGGCATGGTGAATCTTTCTTTATCGCTTTCCCTGTCTGAAAGATACAAGTAGAGTCAGGATATGATACTAATTGACGTAAACATATCAGCCCTCAAGACTGAGATCTGCTCACAGGATCATTTTTTTACCCTTTTGAGTCGGATCGGCTCCTTCGATTCCTCACGGGAATCTCAATTTTTATCGATCCACGGGTCCTTTTTGCAACTCGTAATCTTGCAAGTTCACAAGTCGTGACTTCCAACTCTTCCTTCTCAAATCGATGATACCCGATATCGTGAAATGGTTACGGCCCCTTCTCTGTCAGAACCTCCCCTATGTGTGACCACCGGCTAGGATTAAGCGCTAGTGCCTCTCGCCTCTCGCACCTTCGCAAGTTCAAAGGTCCAACCTTGGCACCTTTCTTTCTCGAACCCCTGAGAGGTGAAGTTGACTATCTCCTCTTGTTCTTAACACTCATGACTTCACAATTTGAACTGTCAAACTTTCATTCCCTTATCTCCCGAGTCCCCGAGACACTAGAGGTCAACAGGGTGTTGACTCCTCTAAATGCGTGACGTGTGTCTAGCTGATTATTTCTCAAGACCACCATGTGGTTCTGCCACGTGTCTCTTATGTGAAACCTTGGCACTTCGTGACTTCGCTTCTCACAACTTGGAGCACCCAAACTTTGGGCTTTCATCTTGCGAAACCCTGAATTCGCAAGATCCCTAGATCTCTGCCACCTATCCTCCTCCTGACGGATGGCTGTGATTTTTCTCATGGTTTCGCTTCTCGCAACTTCAGAACTTTCAGGACAAGAGTCTCGACCTCTTACCCTCCAATATGACGAAATGCGAAATTTCAACACGTCATCAACGTGGGCCCCACACAGAACTTCTCGCCTTTTTGGAATCTTGGACTTCGCGACTTCGCGAATCCAGATGTTGTTCTCTCATATCACTGACTCATGAAACCCCAAAATGGTTAATGAAGGTATGACCTCCGAGTTGGAGAGTATGCCACCTGTCCACTCTCAGATGGATAGTCCTGATTCTCTTCGCAGCTTCGCCACTCGCGAAGTTGAATGACTTCTCTCTCCGACCTCCAATGTATGAAACCTCAATACAGGTGATTTCACAACACGTATCCTCCTTCTAACTGATGGCTTAGATTCCTTCGTGATTTTGCGACTTCGCCTTACGTGATCTCACGAGTCTTGATGCGAAGGTTTCAACCTTTCAACTCCCGAAACCCCAAAATGAATTTCGCGAGTGATCCAACGGTCCGATTTCTCCCGACCATAACTTCCCTACTCTTCTGTAAGATCTGACAGTTCTCGGAATCTCACAAATTCTCCATAGATAATTTTGACTGTCCAAATCTTCCTTGACGATTTCTGTGAAATGAACAAAGTGTTCTTTCACAAAAACACCTTCGTTGTGCCTCCTTCCAAAAATTCCAAGCATTACCTCTTCTGAGCTTCTATCACAACCTAGAGTCTTCAAAAAGACTCATGCACACACTCCTTGTAGAAATTCATCAAATACTTCTGAGTATTCAACTTCTTCGACTCTGCGCACTCTCTGCGACAACAATCTTTCAACAGTTTTTCTCAGGTTGTAACTCTGAGACTCTTCTCAGCTAGCGCACACTTTGCATGACTCCTGTGCTTGACTTGCACTTCTGCAAGAATGAGAATAGTGTTATCTCTCCTGATCTTCTAGAGACGAACTCTGACTTCTTTCAATGCATACTTTGCGGAAAAATTCACTGCACTCCTTGCAAGAAAACTCTTGCTCAGACAGAGAAACAATTGAAACTCATTCCTTACTCTCCCTCTCTTCATATTTCAGAGAGGGAGAGTAAGGAATGAGTTTCAATTCAAAGAAAATGCATTCACGCATCAAAGAAAATGCATAACAAAGATTAAACAATCATACATCAATTAGCATGCACAACACAGAAAGCTATTGGACACCATGAGTCTGAACTAAAAATCTTTGTATTAATCCAGAACTTCTATACATGGGGTTCTTCTACACAACTTTTGGCTTCTGCTCTCCTATGCTCTCTTCTCATAATGATGCTTATTGTTACAATGATACAAGTGAGGGTGTCTATATCCTTCTTCCCTCCTCGCTCTAAATTGTCTAATTTGGGAATTCAATTCTACCTACCTACATTCATTAACATAAATGCCTTCACCTAATACAGACGAGAGCAGGACACTCAAGGTCTGTTTGCAATCAAGAAGTACGCCCCTTTCTTAATTATTTCATTTACGTTTGGCGCATCCAATTTCAAAATATTTTAAACAATTTATCATGTGCCCAAAATGCGTTGGTGTGTTCCCCACACTCGCTTGATGTTGGTGATGCTCTTGCATCAACTTGCAGAAGTCGAGTTTGTCAAAGTCATGCACTATGATTCAACAAAAGTTATGTGGGACAAGCTGATAAGTAGTTATGAAGGTAATGAAAATATGAAAGACGCAAAACTTCAGACTCACAGACTGAAATTTGAGCATTTGAAAATGGATGAAGACAAAACTATTGGTAAGTACTTCTTACATATAGAATAACTTGTCAGCATTAGGAAAGTTCTAGGTGAGATGATAGATGAATATTTTCTAGTCCATAAAATATTAAGATCTCTTTCTGATATATTTAACTCAAAGGTCTTTGTTATAGAGGAAATAACTAATATCAAAGTGTTGACACTAGATCAACTTCTTGGAACCCTAACTACTTATGAAATGAGAATCACCAAAGGTAAATCCACTACAATAGAGGCATCCTTTAAAGTAGAGAAAAACACAAAATCCAATATAGATGAGATTTAAGCAAATTTTGTAAGAAGACTGACGAAAGGATCAGGAAAATACAAAGGTAAATTGCCCTTAAAATGTTTCAACTGTGGTAATATAAGTCATTTTTCATCTAAGTGTCCTCACAAAAGAAAGAATCAGACATATGACGATGAAGAAAACAATAAACACAAGAAGTTCTATAGAGAGAATAATTTTAAGAAGAAAAGCCTTTGTGTAAACAATGATGATGATCCTTCAGATGATGAAGACAATGACTCTTCTATTGAAAGTAAAATAAATGATGTCATGCTAATAGAATTAGAATATATAAACATTGAAGATACAGGAAGTTAGTTCGATGATTGTGAAGCAATACTAGATCTTGAAGGAGAACTTCACAGTGCCATGGAAGAGATTGATAGACTCGGAAAAAAGAAAAGAAAACAAAAATAGTTATTTCTTAGGTATGAGAAAACATGCAATGAACCATCTGAAGAAATTTCTCTGTTGAAAGTTAAGTTAGAAGAAGCTAAGAGGATTGAGGACATCCTCACACAACAATTAAAGGAAGCCAAAACAAAAGGTGAAAAACTGGAAACTGAAGTAGTGTCTGTCAGAAAAGATCTAGAGAAATTCCAGGCCTTATATCATCAGAATCTGACAAGTATTAAAGCCTCAGAAGCATTATCCACCATTCTGAATCAGCAAAGGAATACAAAGTTGAAAATTGGTTTGGGTTATGAAGAGGGATCAAGTAGTTTTCAGCCAAGCAACAAAGAATCCATCAAGTTTGTCAAATATACAACCATTGACAACAAAAAACCTACAGAAACAAAGGAAGATAATCATTTGCCAAGGAGGAGTGAAGAAAAAGGTACCAGAACTGAATTTGTAGAACAAAGAAATAATATACCCTCTGCTCAAGGAAATCATCAGCATGGAAGAAATCGACCTGCTCAAAGAAGACAGCCATTTTCCAGGTACAAATATGTTTTCTATGGATATTGTTTTTATTGTTCTAACTTTGGCCACAGAGCTATAAATAGTTCATTAAGGTTTAGACATGAGAAATCAAGACACCCAAGGAATAAATATTTTCCACAACAAAGAATGAGACAGCCAAGTACCAAAAAAACACAGACTGCAAATCATGTGATGGCTGGGAAAATGAAGCAAATTAAGCATAACAATCGTTATGATCCTTTATTCAATGAACTACAATGTTACATCTTCCATAATTATGGACATAAAGTTGTAGACTGCCGCCTAAAGAACTATAAGCCAGTTTCAAATCAAAGAGATAAAAACATCAATGTTTGAAAGAAGAAAGAAGATAACAAGTGTGGATTAGTGTTGGTAGCTCAAAGACAAAAGAACCCCTGATATATTGACAACAGATGCTCCAGTCATATGACAGGTGACAAAAGTAAGTTCCTATCACTCAAAGAAAGTAAATCAGGAAATGTGACCTTTGGAAATGATGTTCCAAGAAAGATCAGAGGTAAAGGTCTAGTAATCTTAGGTAATGGAAGAGACAAAGCTCAAGATGTATTATTTGTTGATGGATTAAAGCATAATATTCTTAGTGGAAATCAGGTGTGTGACAAAGGATGTGAAGTCACTTTCACTACCAAAGATTGTAAAATAAAAACAGTGAACATAGGAGAGTTGATTGCAAAAGGGGTTAGAACTGAAAACAATGTCTATGTTCTGAAGGAAGATAAGGAGGAATGTCATTTAAGCAAATTTGATGAAATTTGGTTATGGAACAAAAGGCTTGGACACCTGAATTTTGATCATATTGTCAAGTCGAATAATGAAGTTGTTTTGAAAGATATTCCAAGAATATCTAAGCCTCATAGCTCTGTATGTGAATCATGTCAAATGGGGAAGTTGACTCGTGTTCAATTCAAGTCAAAGAGTTTCACATCTTCAAAGAAAACACTTCAACTTATTCATATGGATCTGTGTGGACCATCGTGAAAGGAAGGCACTGGAGGAGAATGTTAATTTATGTTGGTCATTGATGACTTCTCCAAACTTACGTGGGTTGCCTTTCTGAGAGAAAAATCTAATGCGTTTGAGAAGTTCAAAAAATTTAAGGTGTTAGCTAAGAATCAGATAGGAAGGAAGTTAAAGGTAATTCACTCAAACAGGGAAGGATAATTTATGTCAAGAGATTTCAAAGAATTATGTGACAGACATGGAATTAAAAGAGAATATACTATTTCAGGTACTCCTCAACAAAATGGAGTTGGAGAACGCCAAAATAGATCAGTTCAGCAGATGGCAAGGGAAATGATGAGTGAAACGGACATTTCACAAACCTTTTGGGTGGAGGTTGTTCACACAGTTGTTCATATTCTAAACAAAGCGCATCTAAGGCTGAACAGTGATAAAACTTTATATGAGTTGTGGTTTGGTCGACCTGCATCAATCAAGCACTTCAAAGTATTTGGGGGTAAATGCTACATCAAAAATAATGTTGATCATCTGGGAAAATTTGATGGTAGAGTTGATGAAGGTATCTTCTTAGGATATACAATGAACAGTAAAGGATACAGATGCTTAAACAAAAGAATGCATAAATTAGTAGATTGTATTGATGTTTGAATTGATGAAGAAGCTCCTGTAAAAGATCAACAGAGAATAAGCACCAAGTCAGATGAAGAAGATGATGAGGATAATGAAAATGAAGAACAAAAAATCTTACAGTCACAAGAAGATGATGAATCAGGTGGAGAAGAGACGCCAAGACAATCAGATTCAAGACAACAATCAGCATCAAATCCTTCCTCTAGAATTACTCAAAAGAATCATCATGCAAGTCATATAATTGGTGAGAAAGACAAAGGTGTACAAACTAGGAGAAGGATAATCAAAGCCACCGAGCAATCACATATAGCCTTCATTTCCATGGTGGAACCCAAGAAATTATATGAAGCCAGTAAGGATGTAAATTGGTTAAAATCAATTAATGAGGAACTGGATCAGATTGAAAAGAATGATACTTGGGAACTTGTTCCTAGGCAAACAAATAAAAATGTAATAGGATTCAAATGGGTCTACAAAAATAAGATGAATGAGCAAAGAAATATTGCAAGAAATAAGGCTAGATTGGTTTGCAAAGGGTATGCTCAAATAGAAGGATTGGATTTTGATGAAACGTTTGTGCCCATAGCAAGATTAGAATCTATTAGAATGTTTTTTTCCTATGCTTGTCATAAGAATTTTAAAGTCTACCAAATGGATGTCAAGTCAACTTTTCTAAATGGAGATCTAAAAGAAAAAGTCTATATGGAACAACCAGAGGGTTTCCAAGTGTTAGATAATCCCAACCTTGTCTGCAATCTTAAGAAATCCTTATATGGGTTGAAACAAGTTCCTTGTGCCTGGTATTACAGATCAGATAAGTATCTTCAAGACAAAGGGTTCAAGAGAGGAACAATTGACTGCAATCTATATATCAAAATAGAGGATAATGATTTTCTCACTGGTCTATGTAGATGACATCATCTTTGGAAGTAATAATGCTCCATTGGTACAACGGTTTTCTTCTACCATGCAGTCTGAATTTGAAATGTCTATGATAGGGGAACTATCATTTTTTCTTGGTCTGCAAATTACTCAGAGGTCTGAAGGAATATTTCTTTCTCATGAGAAATATCTAAGAGAAATGTTGAAAAGGTTTCAAATGGAATACTCTACACCTATGAGCACACCTATGGTCACTGGATGCAAGTTAAGAAAGGATGATGACTCACTTGATGTTGATCAGAGTTCATATAGGTCTATGATAGGCAGCTTGTTGTGCATCACAGCATCTCGCCCAAACATAATGCATGTTGTTGGAATGGTAGGATGATATCAATATGCACCTAAATAGAGTCATTTGCTAACTGCCAAAAGAATATTCAGATACTTGAAAGGAACAATGAACTATTGCCTATGGTATCCTAGGAATCAGAATTTTCAATTATCAGTCTATTCAGATGTTGATTGGGCTAACTACATGGATGAAAGGGAAATCACGAGTGGAGGTACATTCTTCTTAGGAGATTCTCTTATAGCATGGTTGAGAAATAAGAAAGGTTCCATTTCCTTATCAACTACAGAAGTTGAATACATTGCATTTGCCACTTATTGTACTCAAGTATTGTGGATGATTCAGACACTTGCAGACTTGGAGGTCAAATATATTGTACCAATTCCAATTCATTGTGATAATACTAGTGCAATTAGTGTGTCAAAGAATCTTGTATTTCACTCCAAGACCAAGTATATACCCATCAAGTATCACTTCTTGAGGGAACAAGTATCCAACACTATTGTTTCTTTGCATTATATTCCATCCAAAGATCAGATTGTTGACATCTTCACTAAACCTCTTCCAAAATCCCAATTTCAGTATCTATGCCAAAAGTTGGGTGTGACCCTATTATCAATTTAAAATAGTTTATCTGATTAGGGGGAGAGTGCTCATAGTATATCTAATCAGGGGGAGAGTGCTTCAATGGGAGAATAGATTCACTCTCAGTTCTCTTTGACATTGATGTCAAAGGAGGAGAAAAAGGTGTGGTCTGCTACAGTTGGAGGTCTAAGCAGAATAGTGCAGCCTTTTAGGGTTGCCATCAATGACAAAAGGGGAGATTTTTGGCATGTTTAAAGGAAGAGTGTACTTTTCATTTATGGAAAGAACAACAACAATGATGGCATATTGGTAGCAATGATGGAAAACAGGAGAGCAGTGATGATAGAATCCAGAATTGTTGTCTACAATCTCAAGAGGAATAGCACAGAGTTGCATGTAGAGAACAAGTGTGCACTAGGGCCAAGGTTAACTTCATTTCCAAATCTCATGAGAGATAGTGTTTTCAGAAATGCAGACGACACCCAAAGTCATCAGGACTCCTAGAAGGATCAAAGGTCGAGGCCTTTGACACTTAGAAATTCTTCCAAGTCTGGAGGAAGCGTAAGCTCAGGAGGAGGAGGGACAGTGGTCGTTGGATCAAACATTGTGAACAATATGAACCGTTAGATCAGATTCCAAACAAGAGGAATACATGCCCAGGAGCGGAACATATCCCATCCGATGGATCTGAGTGCGAAGAACCAACAACCGTTAGATCCAATGAATTTGCAAGGAGGATAATATCAGGAGAAAATATCTGAGGGAGGAAGTTGCGAAATGAAAATTCACGATTTGATTTGGACCATTGGATTGTGGAGGGTCATGGACTGTCGATCTGACACAAGTGAAAGTTGGGGAATCGGAAGAAGGGAGGTGAGCCAACTTTCGACATCGCGAAGCGCATAGTCGTGAAACATGAAGAGGAGATCTCAATCGTTGGATCATGGAGAGATCTGGACCGTTGATCTGGCTAACCTCTGACATCGTGAAACATAAATTCCTAATGATATTTGGGTCATTGGATCACTGAGGGTTGTGAACCGTTGATCTGGCATGACGAAGTTCAGAGTTTGAGAGCTCGGACTTTGAAGAATGGAGAATAGCTAACTCACAAGATCGTGAAAGGTGAAGTCGTGAAACGCCTTTCTGAATGGCATGTGGTCACAACCAGAGGTCACGTCAACGAAGAATAAGGGAAGGAGCTATCATTTCTAGGCTCCACTTTGGATTTCGCGAGTTCGGAGAATTGAGGCAACTCACAGTAGAAGATCATGAAACGCGAAGTTGCATAGTGCCCTTTTTGGTTAGCATGTGGTCACAACCTGTGGACATGTGATAGGAACTTGCACCCAGTGCTAGTTCATGTAGGTGAAGTTCATAAGGAGCTTCTTCACGAGGAACTCATGTAACTTTCAGATGAACTATAACTATAATTGATAAGAGGAAGGGTCGCACTGGAAGAGAAGCCAAAAATCTCAGGATAACGACCATTGATGACGTACAAACTATGTATAACTTCCAAAGAAGGTGAAGAGTTGTGTGGATGATGTGGTAGATGTCTTGGTGTGATAAAAATGCAGAACAAAGAAGAGAGGTAGAGCTCTTTGATAGTTTTTTCATGCGGGAAGAAGGTGGTTGTACAGAGGACCAGAAGAGTATATAAGAGGCGCAACGCATAGAATGCAGGTGGCACAGAGTGTAGGAAATGGGGTAGAAAAGTTGAATAGAGAGGCAGTGGTGTGCAGGAGGAGAAAGAGCGTAGCATAGAAGCATAAATATGCATAAGTCGCAGAGGATAGAAGTTGAATAAGGTATTGATTTTTAACAGATCATATCATAGACAGAGTAAGTAAGTAAGTTTTATATTTCAGGGTGGTAGGGAGGTTCTAGGGAGGACTGTTGTCCTCAGAGTTTCAAGTGGGTGCTTAAATATAGGAAGTTGTAGCGTCCCTCTGGTTTCAGCCAAAAAAACTAGGGTGGTAGGGTGGTGCAAGGGAGAACTATTGTTCTATGTTATACAAGTTGGTTCATGTGTGACTGGAAGTTGGTGCTTCCATCCAATTGGTGTTGGAACACTCATGGAGTTGGTGCTTCCTTCTAGTGGGTGCTAGAGAAACCAGAGAGTTGGTTCTCTCAACAAGTTGCAACTTGTAAAACAGAGGTGGTAGCCTCACATTGAATTGGTGCTAAAAGATAGATGATGTACATGAAAGTTGGATCTTGAATGACATCCTAAGGAGAAGAGGTTTTCTCCCTTTATGGGTTTCCTCATGAAAATCAGTCTCCCTGTGTATTCTATGTGATTGATCAAATATTGTATATATATGCATGCTAAGTTATCAGCAACACATTAAATAATAATTTAGAAAGATTCAGAAAAGAACAGGAAAATTTTCAAGGTTATATATATAACTGATTCACCCCCCCCCCC
>ML851472.1:11182-28702 GCA_009831015.1 Picea engelmannii
TAAAATTAATTCTATGCAGTGTTTTTATTTTATTTTATTTTATGTGTATATATGTTTTTTTTTTATCTCTAAATGTGCCTCCCCGACAACGACGCCAAAATGTTAGGCTCAAATCTACTGATATAAATTAGAGTACAAATGATTGTCAATCCGGGGTTGGTAAGACTTAGAGGCACGTCCAAAGTATATGGATTTAGAGATAGTTTTTATCTTTAATGGAGATAAACCAAAACCTATTCTAAGGGCTGAATATGGAAGAGATGCTAAGATTCTATTCAGAAGTCCTATTCATAGATCTCATAATAGTAATCGACAATTGTTTTCTTAAAGAGTATCAACAATAAGCATTCAAGAGATGTTCAAACTAGTTATAAGACCTATCAAATGCTAGAAGGACAAAACTTTTATTCAAGAGATGCATTCATTGTCTTCTTCCATTCATTCATTAGCAACTATCATCAAATTAAATCAAAAGTAATGAAAGCATAAATAACTTAAAAAACATTCATGACTATCTTAATGCTTGAAGGCAAACTACACATTGAATTCTTATTCAAGAAATCATTCACAATATGAGTAAGGCTTGAAAACATTAAGCATGTGACTTAGCTATGGAATTCGTCTAACTACAACAAGATATGAATGAAACTCATATACAACAAGATCTGATCTAAAACATGTATCAAAGATGACTTGAAAAGAACATAAAGAGTGTACTAGTTTGGCAAAGGGGGCCCTCCAATGCTTCACTAGTACAGTTTGAGTTGTCTCAGATAAGAAAGAACTCCAAAAGCATTCAAATCATCATATCATAGGCATTAATAGGAAAAAAACACAGAACTGATCTTAAGAGTGTAAATTCCAAAGTTTCTTCATTCACATCCAAAAGTTGTCATACTAGTCTATGCTTAAGAGTATTTATACAAGAGTTTCAAAACTAAAAATGCTAATAAGTATCCTAAATATCATGATCAGATCCATAATATATCCTAAGAGGGTCGAATGCCTCCTTCAGATCTACAATATATGGCCAAATCCCACGAAAATCCAAAACTGTCCATGATTTAGGGCTAAAACAGGGTATTTTCTGTTGAAGTGGCACTATTTGACCAGCATTGACCGGACATCTAGAAGGCTCAGATATCGAAGATGATAGCTCATTATCCATCCTTGTACATCAGGGAAAACAACCCAAGTCTTATATTTCGCCCAGGTGTCCTACAAGTACATGAACCTTGGAGCTATTATGGGATTTAGTCAAATCCTGTAATTTCTGATAAATTTTCAATTTTAATGCTAAAATTTAGAAAACTCAATTCTTAAGTTAAGGAATGTTAAATATACCTTGCATAAGCTGTTTCATGGAAGATATGGAATGAAATGAAGGAAAAATGGATGAATATAGAAGAAAAAGTGTGATTTATAGAGCAAAAAGGAAGCATAAAAATGTACTCAACACACGTTTGACCATGTGTTGGAGGCTTCCACATGCAATCTGAGAATGAACCAAGGGACACATACCGTGCTAGAATATATATATATTCAAAAACATTGTGGTCATTTTCTTATCCAAATGGATGTTGGTGGCCTCCCACTTATTCCAACTGGTTCATTTTGGCAGTTTTCCAGTTTGGCAATTTTTGTTTCCTAGTTTTTGGGTCCCTGACTTACGGGGCCATTTCGAGGCCCTAAATAACATTTTTAGAGCTTGCCACAATTGAAAATTCCCTTCGATGGATCGCAAAAAAATGTGTAGTCCTTGGATAGACCTTTCTAATGGGCTATCGTGTGCCTAAAATAGATATTGTATGCAAAAGTTATGACCCCGGGAAGTTGAAGTGCTAACTTACCCAAATGGGGCCCACATGACTTTTGGTGCTTCATCTCCTAGGGTTAGGTTTTTGGATGTATAGGGTTTTTGACATTCCTTTTTATTTTAAAAAGGCCTTCAGAGCCTCATTTTAATCATCTTCTTATGAATGAGCGCAATCGTCACATCTCTTCTAAGAGAGAAGCCACCACCATTCCATCAAGCTTGTTTTCCGCTGCATTTTACAGTTTCATCTTATTTCCTTATTGAATAGAAAATCGGTTTTACTCTATGTTTTTTATTTTGTGCTAAGCATCCTTTAATAATCTGTATTCATTTCGTTCTACTCATAAAATCCGGATCAGTGGTATTAGAGCAGTCTACTCCTTGTCATCTTAATGGATGTCCCCAACGAGGTCAGGGTATAAAGAATTGGGTCTCAAGCTTGTTTCTCTTGAGAAAAAAATCTCTCGCATGCCCAAACGACCTCTCATGGCAAGAGAAAAGAAATATGATGGGACATGATACCCTTTCAAAATGTTTCTTGAGGAAGCCCTTACGTAACAGAGGAAAGAGATGATGGATCGTTTCGAACAAATCCTTTGACGATTACCAATAGACGACACATATTCCTCGAGTGGAGGTGTTGCCCCCTTCAAGGTACAAATCAACTTCGATATTCCTATATTTGAAGGTCATATAGACGCAGATGCTATAGACAAGTGGTTGAATCTACTAGAAGGGTATTTTTCTGTCTATAACTTTTCAAATAGAGAAAAAACTACTTTTGCGTTCCTCAAAGCCGTTCCCCATGTCAAAGATTGGTGGGAAACTTTTTGTGAGAAAAAGGAAGAAGAGGAACCCTCATTATTTATAGTCATGACCACCTGGGAATCCTTTAGGGATTCTCTTAAGGAACAATACTACCTTTTCGGAAGTTATGAGGACTTGTATACCAAATGGACCACACTGCGGCAAGAAAGATACCAAGCAGTTCCATATTTGACAAATATCTTCCATACCCTGCGCACCAAGATGGGTATCAAAGATTCAAAGTGACATATGGTGCTCAAGTATCACAGTGCTCTGCATTGATACATCCAGGACAAAATGGAATTTTTGGACATTTCATCCTTAGGCGCGACCAATCGATATGTTTTCAAAATCAAGAAGAAGCTCAAACAAAAGATGCAACAATTTTGGCCTGGGAACCCCTCGCAGAAAAAACTAGGAAAGTGTGGCCCCAACCTATAAAACAAAGGACAGAGAAAACATGGACACTATCAGGACAACCAATCCAAGCCACAAGTAAAAAAGGACACCAGAAAGACAAAGAAGGATACTAGAAGTGGTGTGACTTCCATAAGAGCCCTTGGCATAACACTGTTGATTCCGGCTCAAAGAAGTCACTAGTGGCCGAAGTGAAATCCTATGAATAAAATGCGGGTTCGGACTCTAATTTAGAACCAGAAAGGGGAAGATGAATCATTGACGTGGAATCTAGTGCTACCATTTCTACCACCAAGCTCCATCCTGGTGAATGAGATGAGCTAGAAGAAGGTGAGTGCCATTTCCATTTGCAGATGTGGGTAAAATGTACCCCGCCAGACTTCATCATTGATAGCAGTAGCTAGAGAACCTCATCTTAGTAGAGTTCATCAAGCGATTGGCCCTGTTGAAAATGCTGCACCCGCAACCCAACACCATTGGATGGCTCTGCCAAGGAAGCGATCTTCACGTCAGACAACAGTGTCGACTGTCATATGACATCAAGCCCTTCAAAGACGAGGTATTGTGTGATGTTTCTCCTCTCAAAGTTTGTAATGTTCTTTTGGGACAACATTATTTATGGAAACATCATGTTGTATATGAGTCTAGGCCTCGTAGTGTTATTATTACTTTGAACAAGAAATTTTATAGGATACCCAAGGCAGTCCCTCCTAGTGCTATTTCTTTGATCTCTGCCAAGCAATGTAGGAAGGTCATCTCTCAAACTGGGAAATTTGTATTCTTTGTGATTCACTCTCAGAGTAAGCAAAGATCCCAGTCACTTCCAGGGCCTCCGTGACTGATCTCTCCACACAACATAATCAAGTGGATAAGGTCATGGAAGAATACTTAGATATCTTCTCCTCTCCTACTGGGGTACCTTTGCACTACTAGGTCAAGCATCCCATAGATCTAACCCTAGGCACACTGCGACCCAATGGGCCAGTCTACCACCTCTCTCTGTTAGAAAATGAGGATATCAAGAGGCAGATCCAAGAACTACTCCACAAGGGGTACATCCATCCCATATCATCGCTTTGTGGGAGCCCAATCATACTGGTGCAAAAGAAAGATGGGACCTGGCAACCATGCATTGATTACTAGGCTCTGAATAAAATCACAATCCATAACTGGTACCCGATTCCCTGAGTCGATGAACTCCTTGATCAAGTCACAGGGGCCAAATACTTCAGTAAGATTGATTTTAATTCTAGCTATGATCAGGTACCAATAGAATATATAGATGTATGGAAGACTTTCTTCAAGTCAAAAGAAGGTCTTTTTGAATGGTTGGTCATGCCCTTTGGTTTGACAAATGATACAATAAATTTTATGAGGATGATATCCTGTGACCTTTCACTAATACTTTTGTAGTGGTGTATCTGGATGACATCCTCATATACAACAAGACTTGGGTGGAACACTTGCATCATATTCAACAGGTTATACACACTCTGCAACAACACAAACTATATGAAAACTTGGAAAAATTCTCCTTCAGCATGGACATGGTCCATTACTTAGGCCACATCATTGATCAACATGGTGTGCATGTGGATCTAGCCAAGATCTAGGTCATCCTTGACTAGCCATCCCCAACCACACTCACCGAGCTTCGAAGCTTCTTGGGCCTCACCAATTTCTATCACAGGTTTGTGCTAGGATTATCTTATATTACATGGGCCCTCAACCAAGTAACCATGGGTGGTGGTAAGGAAAAATTTGTGTGGGGCCTGTCCTAGAAACACGACTTCTATGATTTGAAGTAGCGTTTGTGCTCATCCCCAATACTTTTATTACCAAACCTGTAACATCCCTTTGAGATAGAGAAAAATGCTTCAGACTATGCTGTGCACATCGTTCTCACTCAACACGGCCACCCTGTGGCATATCATAGTGAGACACTATCAGTACGTACCCCACTTATGACAAAGAAATGTAATCCTGTGAAAGCCTTCCGCTAATGAAGACATTACATTCTGGGGAAGGTGATAGTCATCCACACTGATGCCAGTCACGACACTCACCACGGTGCTAGACTCTTGTGTCCGTGAGACCTCTAGATGGCCCCACCTCTATGAGATAGACCCTGACTTATCCACCACCTACCAAATGTTGGGAGAAAACTTAGTGGTCTCTAATTTCCATTTTCAGGACAGGTTGTTGTGCCATCTAGGCCGTCTATGTGTTCCATCAAGCGAGCACACGAAGATGATTTGGGAATCTCACTACAGTTGGGTGGAAGGTCACTTTGGTGTCGAAAAGATAGTGGCAATGCTACAAAAACATTTCTACTGGATGAAACTTCGATATGATGTCAGTAAGTGTGTCGGGTCCTGCACCACTTGTGCTATTGCCAAATCAACCACTAAGAAATAAGGCATGTACACCCCTCTTCCTACTCCTGACAAGTCGTGGGAATCCATATCCATGGACTACATGTTAGGCCTCCCATCCACCAAGAGGGGTAATGACTGTGTTTTTTTGGTTTTTGATCGCTTTTCCAGGATGGCGATTCTAGCTGCCTGCAAGAAGAACATCACTGCAGAGGCCATTGCCAAGATCTTCCTTGAATGCATCTAGGTACACTTTGGGATCCCAAAAACCATTGTCTCAGATAGGGACAGTTAGTTCCTCAACAAATTCTGTTCGATCCTCTGGTCATTGCTGGATACCAATCGCACCAAATCCACTGCCTTCCACCCCCAGACAGATGGCCAAACTGAGGTCGTCAATCAGATGATCGTACATATCCCGCACATGTAAAATTCCAAGCACCCCCACACATGGTAGGAGAGTATTCCCTAAGTCCAACATAGATACAATCAATCCCTACATAGCTCAACTGGCCACATCCACTTTCAGGTGGGGTTGGGATTCTAGCCATTGGACCCCATGGATGTTCCACTACCCTTGGTGAACACCTCGACCGAATCATATCCTACTCCACCAGAATCTGGAAAATCCACCCAGTTCATTGAGAGGATCCATCACACATGCCAGCAGGTTCAGGATATTTAAAAAAAGTCTAATGCCAAGTACAATCAATGCCATGATCAACATCGGGTGCTACATAAGTTTCAAGTGGGCGAAAAATTTTAGTTGCACTTGTAGAAAGAACACCTTACAGGGCCCCATCAGAAGATTCACCCACTTCGGTATGGGCCATACACCATCACCAAGGCTGTGCGTGACAATGATTTTGCGATCAACATTCCCCTTTCCCACCATTATTGGACACCTTAGAGATAACAGAGTAGTTGAAACCAACAAAGCTCAACCATGAATACATGCAATAGACATCTAGTGCTCATATTGTGGACACACATATCAAGGGAGCCCAACAACAAAGGATCCATCTTTATCGATTTGTCAAAGTAGGGAAACTCCTACACCAAGGCAGGTGGCTCACCCAGGGCCAAATTCAACATAAATTTCCTCATCTTATGGGGGAACTCAACGCAATGGAGACCATTTATTCCTAAGTGAGGAGGATTGATCCAGATGTATGTTGGTGGCCTCCCACATATTCCAACTGGTTCATTTAGGCAATTTTCCAATTTGGCAATTTTGTTTTTCTAGTTTTCGGGTCCCTGACTTGCGGGGTCGTTTTGAGGCCCTAAACAACGTTTTTAGGGCTCGCCACAATTGAAAATGCCCTTTGCTTGAATAAAATAAGATGTGCAGTCCTCATATAGACCTTTCCAATGGGCTATCGTGCGCCTAAAACGAAGATCGTATGCAAAAGTTACGACCCCAGGAAGTTGATGTACTAACTTATCCAAACGGGGCCCACATGACTTTTGGTGCTTCATCTCCTAGGGTTAGGTTTTTGGATATCTAGGGTTTTTGAAATTCCTGTTTATTGTAAAAAGGCCTTCAGAGCCTCGTTGAAATAATCTTCTTGTGAATGAGCATAGTCGTCACATATCTTCTCAGAGATAAGCCCCCACCATTCCATCAAGCTTGTTTTCCGCTGCATTTTACAATTTCAACTTATTTCCTTATTGAATAGAAAACAAACTTTACTGTATCTCTGTTATTCTGTGTTAAGCATATTTTAATAATCTATATTCATTTCATTCTGCTCATAAAATCCAGATCATTTTCCATTTGGGTGTGCGCCCATATGCTATCCATGGAAGTCAGGTGCAAGAATTGAACACTAGGTAAAAAAAATGAATTGTAAAACAACTTCATCAGGACGATTAATCCAAATCCTCTCTAAATCATTATAAACAAAGGAAATTATAACAATTAACAACATTAAAATTTTTAAGCTCATTAACTTCAAAATTGTAGGTAAATTCATTAATATGCATAGTAAATGGGCGCAAAGATGAGGTGAAATGATCAAGAAGAAGGCCAATTGCTATGAAAACGATGTCAAATTAGCGATCCAACAAGGAGTTTTGAATATATATGTTTCAAAACCAGGGAAAGAGCATTGGACAACAATAAAATGAGTTTTCAGGTATTTGCGTGGCACTACTAGTTATGGATTGTTCTATCAAAGAAAACCAGGATTGTACAGAGTGTTGGAAATACATGGGTTTGTTGATGTAGATCAAGCTGGAGATATGGATCAAAAAATATATACAAGTGGGTATGTGTTTAACTTGTTTGGAGGACAAATCAGTTGGATGAGAAAAATATAGTATGTAGTGGCACTCTCAACTACAAAATCTTAATACATGGTAGCCACTCATGCAAGAAAGGAAGCAATGTGGTTAAAAATATTGTGTTTAGGTATTGGGTTGGTACAAAAACTTGTAAGGATCAATTATGATAGTTAGAGTGAAATATTCGTAGAAAATAACCCAACTTATCATTCAAATATAAAATATATTGATGTTCAATATCACTTTGTGAGAGACATAGTTGAAGAAAGCAAGGTGTTGCTGATGAAGGTGGTGACTTTGACGAATTTTGAATATTCATTAACAAAATATGTGATCACTAATAAGCTCTCTTCGTGTAGAGGATTTATGGGCATTCCTGCCTTGGATTGTTGACTATGTAACCCTATAAACCCATGTATGTAAAGAAAACAATAAGTGGATGAATGTTGGGTATGTGTTATATTTTGTGCATGACTATACCTAGTGACCGCGTGTTGATGGAAAAAATTGACCATATCCAACATTAAGGATATCACCCAGTCATGACCCCAATTATACCCTTATCCATTTGGGATGGTGATTCTGACTGGTTAAATGGGTGTAGTTACCATTTTCCTAAAACTGATTTAAAATCTAAATGTTAATCCTAATCTAAACTAAATCATCCTAAACTAATTATAGACTTACCTCTTTGCCTGTTGATGTATAATAACACTTGTATCTTCCAACAAGAAAAAGATAAGACTTGCCTTTTTGTAGCTACTTGAAAAGGAAATCTTTGGGATTAGCTGAAACGAGGGCTCAACCAGGCCACAAGGAAGGTTTCTTCTACGAAAGGAGACTTTAAAAAATATAATGAATTAAAGTAAATGCAATATACAGTCTAATATATTAGAAAAAGGAAATCTAATCTATCCTAATTTAAAAGAGGAATATTCCTACTCCCAATAAAGAGTAAAGAATAAAAGTTGGATTTGGATCTAAGTGCAAGATAAGCCTTCAGATTAATGAAATAGTTCATAAAATCTTTAGCTTGATAAATCCATATAATTATCCCAATAAATAGTTATCGTGATTTTGTATATCCATACTTCGATTCATCTACTTAAAAAATATTCATTATTAAGTGCATTATCACATCATCGAAATAATTCAATAGATGCAACGGTGATACAAATAAATAAATATGCATTCAATGATAAATAATTAAAAATGAAGCATATCAATCTAGATAAATATGTTACTTAACCCTGTTCCAATCGAAATCCACCATGAAAAAAATAGTTTTTCATTAGTTTAAATAAACAGATATCCATGATATTAACAACAGTGCTAAGTCATGAATAATATATTCATAAATATCAAAGATTGAAATAAAGCTGAGGATTTATTGATTAAAATATTAATCAGTTGTTATACCAATACAACAGGGCATCAATACTCAATAATGATCAACACATTTCAACCATCGAATTCTCCTTTCAGATTCATTCCCTACAAAAGTGCCAAGAGCTCCTCCTATGAGAAAATTCTTTTCCCCAATTCCACAATAAAAATGTCTTCTTACAACAATGCAAAGAGTTTTCTCTCTTATAGAAATTGGAGTCCTTCTCAATCTTTAACACAAGAAATATATATATTAGTGAATCATAACTGTTCACAAGCATGTTGAAGTATTTTTCAAAACTGGTGTCATATTTTCCTTGATAAATTTGGATAAAAAATCATGCCTGAATCCACTTTGTAACAATCAACCAAATACATGTGTCACCAAACCAATAATTTCTATCAATAATAATATAAAAAGAGTGACTACAAAATTAAAGATTCTGTAGTTAATATAAATTTAAGAAGCTAAAAACAATAAAATATAACTAATCTAAAATAAACTATAATTAATTCCATGAACCACATTCTTATGTTGACAACTTCTAAATGATATTGAGATTCCTTTTGTGTAGATTGGATTTCTCCAACCGAACTGAGTTGAAACCAATCTTTGGTACAAATTGTTGCGCGTCTTTAGGTTTGATGAGTAAATTGTTTTTTCACGCTAGCTTCCACGTGGAGATCAGGTGGATTACAAGTAGTCGAATCATCATTGTTTGAATAATTAGACTAAGTTATCTACCTTTACCGATCTAATGCATTGTTTACCCAATGGCTTCTCTTTGTTGTAAAAACAATTCTTTGCAGTGCGACCTCTTATTCCAGCCAATGGAATCAATGCTAATTAAACTCAATTTGTAATTCTCCCTAGAGACCTCTGTTTCATTTTTTAACAAGATTTCCATAGATAAGCGAAACTATGCTCAAGACCTCTGTTTCATTTTTTAACGAGCTTTCCATAGAGAAGAAAACCTATGATCATAGCTTCTATTTCATTTTTTAATGAGCTTTCTAGAGAGATGAAAAATATGCTCATAACCTCTTCTTGATCATGGCTTCCAAGAGGATAATACTCTGGAAGGAATACATGTCAAGGGACAAACTTCAATCATGGCCTCCAAGAGATCTTCACTAGATGTAAGAAAATCACTCTGGAAGGAATACATGTCGATGACCTCGATAAGGGTAGGGAGATATGGCTCTAATATCCCTATCGATGAGATGACCATGTCAACTATCAGATCTAAGTCAAGAGAATAGAGAGATTCCCTCTTGTGCGTGGTTGAACGCATGGGCAGGTCATTACATAATTGACCCACAATGGGGCAGACATCACTAACATGTATGAACCGTTCAGGGAAGATGGATGGTTGACCATCAGATGAGGGTCAATGAATGAAAGTTGGTTGATCGTTAGTATGTTTCGGTTGTGAGGGAAACACATCACTAAAAAAAGAGTGGACACAAAAGCTCTCATAACATAGACATAGTCTTTCTTGAGGAACATGTTAAATTCCAAGGGGTTGTGAACTACCATCACATCAACATAGACCGTTTTTCCTCCCAAAGTAACCAGAAACTGAGGAAGGATCCGTAAAGGTTGACTAAATATTCCTTCAAAGGTTAACAAATTCTGAGTCATGGGTGCAAGATGTGGGGAACCAAAATCTCGCGAAGCATTCGCGGATAAGATGCTAACATAAGAATTTTCTTCTATTACAGTGTTAGGAATATTCCTATCACACACCTGCACAGTGATTTGGAAAGGCACATAAGAAGGAAGACGGGTTCTGTCAAATGATTCCAATCAATATAAAACCTCTGATTGCTTGAAGGGGGTGCCATTGGGATGGGCCGACTGCTCCCTTATCCAGGTGAATCATTATTAATGAGGTAGACCTGAGAGACATCCTCACTCTTTGATTTACGAGTGGGATTGACTGGTGGTGGAAACAAATCAACCACTTTGGCACTCTTTAGAGGAAGAGTGGGATCGACCGATGATGTAACCGAAGTGACCACTTTGGAACTCTTCAAAGGAGGAGTGGGGTCGACCGATGATGGAACCAGATTGACCACTTTGGCACTCTTCAGATGAAGGGTGAGACTGACCGATGATGGTATTGGATCAGTCACTTGGGTTTCACTTTTCAGATGAAGAGTGGGGATGATTGATGACGGAACTAGATCAACTACTTTGGTTAGTGGTTCAACCAAGGATGAAACCAGATTGACCACCTAATCAACTAGACTGACCAGGGATGGAACCGGATTGAATAGTCCATAAACTAACGATGGGTTGGGAGAAATATTATGATAACCGATTGGAAGTTAAATATTTTTCAAAAGAGAAGAAGCCTCATCCATATGAGGACAAAGGTGAGAGTAATGATCACCTTTGCATAACATGTAAGGAAATTTGATAGTTGTCTTCTTCTTACCAACCTTAACGTCACTAGTTGACGGGGTGTCACCAACATGTCTAGTAGGGGCCGATGATGTGGAAGACCATATTGCGAAGAACTTGGGAAGACAAGGGAAATCCCTTAGATAGTGGTCACCCTTAAGGTTCTCCAACCCCCTTCATTTACTTTACCTCGCTATGTCACTAAGGGTGTAGTTGGGGAACATGCCCCTTGTCTTGAGTTTTCTCCAAGGATAATCCTTCTTTTATAATCCAAGGGTACATTGAATACCTTAAGAAGAAGTTTATTATATCAGTCTTTTAGTCTTCCCTTAAGAAATTTTCAATCATCCTCTAGGTTCTTACTAGTCCCTTCCCAGACCTCAGGATGTGAATATTTCCATGGTAGCTAACCTTCAGACTCTTTGATTCAGTCTTTTGAACCTTTTATTTTTCAAGATCCCTTTTTGAGATGGATTGAGCACTTTCCTAGAAGTGTGACTTGGCATAATTTTATCCCTCCCTCTGACCTCTATAAGCTATACTTTACAATTTCCGATGATGTCATACATGTTCTAACTCATGTTATTTTTGTGCTTGACTTGTCATTGCTTTGGTTCATGATGAAGCATCGAGGCAGGTATTATGAGATATTGTTAGGATGGTTTCACTAGTCGTTTGACTACACCTAACATTCAACCAACATGTAAGTAGAGGTAGGTAGGCATTTGCATCCATTGAATATACCATCTGCATATCATGCTAGTGTAGTATAGTTTTAGTTTCATTTTTATTTTGTATATATATGCTTGCTTACTTTTATTCCATCATATATGAGTGAGGGGTGACATCACCACCCTAAATATTACTAATTCATTTTGTTGATGTTGGAAAAATAACTGAGAGGGGGGGGGGTGAATCAGTTATATATATAACCTTGAAAATTTTTCTGTTCTTTTCTGAATCTTTCTAAATTATTATTTAATGTGTTGCTGATAACTTAACATGCATATATATACAATATTTGATCAATCACATAGAATACACAGGGAGACTGATTTTCATGAGGAAACCCATAAAGGGAGAAAACCTCTTCTCCTTAGGATGTTATTCAAGATCCAACTTTCATGTACATCATCTATCTTTTAACACCAATTCAATGTGAAGCTACCACCTCTGTTTTACAAGTTGCAACTTGTTGAGAGCACCAACTCTCTGGTTTCTCTAGCACCCACTAGAAGGAAGCACCAACTCCATGAGTGTTCCAACACCAACTGGATGGAAGCACCAACTTCCAGTCACACATGAACCAACTTGTATAACATATAACAATAGTTCTCCCTTGCACCACCCTACCACCCTGGTTTTTTTGGCTGAAACCAGAGGGAAGCTACAACTCCCTATATTTAAGCACCCACTTGAAACTCTGAGGACAACAGTCCTCCCTAGAACCTCCCTACCACCCTGAAATATAAAACTTACTTACTTACTTTGTCTATGATCTGATCTGTTAAAAATCAATACCTTCTTCAACTTCTATCCTCTGCGACTTATGCATATTTATGCTTCTATGCTACGCTCTTTCTCCTCCTGCACACCACTGTCTCTCTATTCAACTTTTCTACCCCATTTCCTACTCTCTGTGCCACCTGCATTCTATACGTTGCGCCTCTTATATACTCTCCTGGTCCTCTTCACAACCACCTTCTTCCCGCATGAAAAAACTATCAAAGAGCTCTACCTCTCTTCTCTGTTCTGCATTTTTATCACACCAAGACATCTACCACATCATCCACACAACTCTTCACCTTCTCTGGAAGTTATCCATAGTTTGTACGTCATCAATGGCCGTTATCCTGAGATTTTTGGCTTCTCTTCCAGTGCGACCCTTCCTCTTCTCAATTATAGTTACAGTTCATCTAAAAGTTACATGAGTTCCTCGTGAAGAAGCTCCTTATGAACTTCACCTGCATGAACTAGAACTGGGTGCAAGTTCCTCTTCACATGTCCACAGGTTGTGACCACATGCTAACCAAAAAGGGCACTATGCAACTTCGCGTTTCACGATCTTCTGCTGTGAGTTGCCTCAATTCTCCCAACTCGCGAAATCCAAAGTGGAGCCTAGAAATGATAGCTCCTTCCCTTATTCTTCATTGACGTGACCTTTGGCTATGACCACATGCCATGACCTTTGGCTATGACCACATGCCAGTCAGAAAGGCACTTCATGACTTCACCTTTCACGATCTTGTGAGTTAGCTCTTCTCCATTCTTCAAAGTCCGAGCTCTCAAACTCCGAACTTCGTCATGCCAGATCAACGGTCCATGACCCTCAGTGATCCAATGACCCAAATCTCATCAGGAATTTACGTTTCGTGATGTCAGAGGTTAGCCAGATCAACAGTCCAGATCTCTCCATGATCCAACGATTGAGATCTCCTCTTCATGTTTCACGACTATGCGCTTCGCGATGTCGAAAGTTGGCTCACCTCCCTTCTTCCGATTCCCCAACTTGCACTTGCATCAGATCAACGGTCCACGACCCTCCACAATCCAATGGTCCAAATCAAATCGTGAATTTTCATTTCGCAACTTCCTCTCTCGGATATTTTCTCTTGATATTATCCTCCTTGCAAATTCATTGGATCTAATGGTTGTTGGTCCTTCGCGCTCAGATCCATCGGATGGGATCTGTTCCTCTCCTGCGCATGTATTCCTCTTGTTTGGAATCTGATCTAATGGTTCATACTGTTTACAATGTTTGATCCAACAACCACTGTCCCTCCTCCTCCTGAGCTTACGCTTCCTCCAGACTTGGAATAATTTCTAAGTGTCAAAGGCCTAGACCTTTGATCCTTCTGGGAGTCCTGATGACTTTGGGTGTCATCTGCGTTTCTGAAAACACTATCTCTCATGAGCTTTGGCAATGAAGTTAACCTTGGCCCTGGTGCACACTTGTGCTCTACATGCAACTCTGTGCTATTCCTCTTGAGATTGTAGACAACAATTCTCGATTCGATCATCACTGCTCTCCTGTTTTCCATCATTTCTACCAATATGCCATCATTGTTGTTGTTCTTTCCATAAATGAAAAGTACACTCTTCCTTTAAACATGCCAAAAATCTCCCCTTTTGTCATTGATGGCAACCCTAAAAGGCTGCACTATTCTGCTTAGACCTCCAACTGTAGCAGACCACACCTTTTTCTCCTCCTTTGACATCAATGTCAAAGAGAACTGAGAGTGAATCTATTCTCCCATTGAAGCACTCTCCCCCTGATTAGATATACTATGAGCACTCTCCCCCTAATCAGATAAAATATTTTAAATTGATAACAGGGTCACACCCAACTTTTGGCGTAGATACTGAAATTGGGATTTTGGAAGAGGTTTAGTGAAGATGTCAACAATCTGATCTTTGGATGGAATATAATGCAAAGAAACAATAGTGTTGGATACTTGTTCCCTCAAGAAGTGATACTTGATGGGTATATACTTGGTATTGGAGTGAAATACAAGATTCTTTGACACACTAATTGCACTAGTATTATCACAATGAATTGGAATTGGTGCAATATATTTGACCTCCAAGTTTGCAAGTGTCTAAATCATCCACAATACTTGAGTACAATAAGTGGCAACTGCAATGTATTCAACTTCTGTAGTTGATAAGGAAATGGAACCTTTCTTCTTTCTCAACCATGCTATAAGAGAATCTCCTAAGAAGAATGTACCTCCACTCGTGATTTCCCTTTCATCCATGTAGTTAGCCCAATCAACATCTGAATAGACTGATAATTGAAAATTCCAATTCCTAGGATACCATAGGCCATAGTTCATTGTTCCTTTCAAGTATCTGAATATTCTTTTGACAGTTAGCAAATGACTCTATTTAGGTGCAGATTGATATCATCCTACCATTCCAACAACATGCATTATGTTTGGGCGAGATGCTATGATGCACAACAAGCTGCCTATCATAGACCTATATGAACTCTGATCAACATCAAGTGAGTCATCATCCTTTCTTAACTTGCATCCAGTGACCATAGGTGTGCTCATAGGTGTAGAATATTCCATTTGAAACCTTTTCAACATTTCTCTTAGATATTTCTCATGAGAAAGAAATATTCCTTCAGACCTCTGAGTAATTTGCAGACCAAGAAAAAATGACAGTTCCCCTATCATAGACATTTCAAATTCAAACTGCATGGTAGAAGAAAACCGTTGTACCAATGGAGCATTATTACTTCCAAAGATGATGTCATCTACATAGACCAGTGAGAAAATCATTATCCTCTATTTCGATATATAGATTGCAGTCAATTGTTCCTCTCTTGAACCCTTTGTCTTGAAGATACTTATCCGATCTGTAATACCAGGCATGAGGAACTTGTTTCAACCCATATAAAGATTTCTTAAGCTTGCAGACAAGGTTGGGATTATCTAACACTTGGAAACCCTCTGGTTGTTCCATATAGACTTTTTCTTTTAGATCTCCATTTAGAAAATTTGACTTGACATCCATTTGGTAGACTTTAAAATTCTTATGACAAGCATAGGAAAGAAACATTCTAATAGATTCTAATCTTGCTATGGGCACAAATGTTTCATCAAAATCCAGTCCTTCTATTTGAGCATACCCTTTGCAAACCAATCTAGCCTTATTTCTTGCAATATTTCCTTGCTCATTCATCTTATTTTTGTAGACCCATTTGAATCCTATTACATTTTTATTTGTTGGCCTAGGAACAAGTTCCCAAGTATCATTCTTTTCAATCTGATCCAGTTCCTCATTAATTGATTTTAACCAATTTACATCCTTACTGGCTTCATAAAATTTCTTGGGTTCCACCATGGAAATGAAGGCTATATGTAATTGCTCGGTGGCTTTGATTATCCTTCTCCTAGTTTGTACACCTTTGTCTTTCTCACCAATTATATGACTTGCATGATGATTCTTTTGAGTAATTCTAGAGGAAGGATTTGATGCTGATTGTTGTCTTGAATCTTATTGTCTTGGCGTCTCTTCTCCACCTGATTCATCATCTTCTTGTGACTCTAATATTTTTTGTTCTTCATTTTCATTATCCTCATCATCTTCTTCATCTGACTTGGTGCTTATTCTCTGTTGATCTTTTACAGGAGCTTCTTCATCAATTCAAACATCAATACAGTCTACTAATTTATGCATTCTTTTGTTTAAGCATCTGTATCCTTTACTGTTCGTTGTATATCCTAAGAAGATACCTTCATCAACTCTACCATCAAATTTTCCCAGATGATCAACATTATTTTTGATGTAGCATTTACCCCCAAATACTTTGAAGTGCTTGATTGATGCAGGTCGACCAAACCACAACTCATATGGAGTTTTATCACTGTTCAGCCTTAGATGCGCTTTGTTTAGAATATGAACAACTTTGTGAACAACCTCCACCCAAAAGGTTTGTGAAATGTCCGTTTCACTCATCATAGCCCTTGCCATCTCCTGAACTGATCTATTTTGGCGTTCTCCAACTCCATTTTGTTGAGGAGTACCTGAAATAGTATATTCTCTTTTAATTCCATGTCTGTCACATAATTCTTTGAAATCTCTTGACATCAATTCTCCTTCCCTATTTGAGTGAATTACCTTTAACTTCCTTCCTATCCGATTCTTAGCTAACACCTTAAATTTTTTGAACTTCTCAAACGCATTAGATTTTTCTCTCAGAAAGGCAACCCAAGTAAGTTTGGAGAAGTCATCAATGACCAACATAAATTAACATTCTCCTCCAGTTCCTTCCTTTCATGATGGTCCACACAGATCCATATGAATAAGTTGAAGTGTTTTCTTTGAAGATGTGAAACTCTTTGACTTGAATTGAACATGAGTCAACTTCCCCATTTGACATGATTCACATACAGAGTTATGAGGCTTAGATATTCTTGGAATATCTTTCACAACAACTTCATTATTCGACTTGACAATATGATCAAAATTCAGGTGTCCAAGCCTTATGTTCCATAACCTACTTTCATCAA
>ML851473.1:7524-25385 GCA_009831015.1 Picea engelmannii
AAAAAGGCAAGGGGGGTCCATAATGAAGCCTCGGTCGTTGATTTAGGCACCCCGATCCTAGCCGTAGATCTGAGCGCATAGATCCTGGCCGCCCAGATCCATGCCCCATTTAAGTCCAACATGCCCGAGTTTCATCGATGGATGGATGGCTAAGATGACTTTGGCGCTTTTGCTAGGAAAATTTTGAAAGGCCCCACCTGAGGCTCAGATCTGCGCCGCGTGTCCTACAGATGAACGACCGAGATGGCTTTGTCATTAAAAGGGGGCTACCTCCATTCCTGGGCTCACTTATCGTGACCTGGCGCTAGGACCGTGGGCTCGGCTTTGAAGGGCACTTATCGGCATTTCGGGGTTCAGGGTTTCGAGATGTAAAATGATGAGCTCTTACCCCTCGAATCCCTGACTTCTGACATGACATGATCGCGCACCATGTGTCCTTTTGGATGGATGGTCAAGATCGTTCATGAATGTATATGGATGCTACCCATTGTGCTAATCCCGGCACAACTCTGCTAGCCGCGATTTCCCGTCGACCATCGATCTGCTCCTATGGACAAATCTGGGTCATTGACAACATAATTTCGCCCGCTCACTTGATTTTTAGCCTGAAATGGGGCTTTACGTGCTACGCTTCGGCGTACTTCATGCAACCTGCAGACCTGGATTCTCTCGAGCCCAAGACAAGAATTTTCGCTAACACCATCCACAAGATTTCAAAAGGATAAACCGTCCTCCTTTTGCAGTTTTGTACGGCCTCTAGGGTTTATGCAGAAATATGTACGACCCTCACTTGATCAGCCCTTTCACCTCTTTATAAGTGGACACTGGAGCTAAAATTTGGACCAAGTTGTACAACCCTCCTCAACACATCTCCAGAGACCTTCAAAATCAAATTCCAAGTATTTTTAGTTTTTGTCCCTAGGGTTTCTAGGGCACCAAAATTTTCTACAGAATCTTGATCTTAGATTTCTGGAACTTCTTGAAGAAAATTTTTTCTAAATTCAGCAAGCATTTTTGTGACACTATCAAATTTGATTGTTGGCAGTCATAAGTCCAACAAAATCCAAGGTTACTAATTCAACCAATCATTAGGTTTTCAAAAATCCAGCTGGAGAGAGTTTGAAGAAACCAAACAATTGAAGCACAGAGCCTTAGTAGAAGATAGGTTTTATGGAGCAAACAACTTCAGCTCCTGGAAATCAAGGCTTCAGGTCACCCTTGAAGAAGATGACCTTTTGGATGTGGTAACTAAAACCTTACCAGACACATCTACAGATGTAGAGAAGAAGATAAGAAAGGAAGAAGATGTCAAAGCAAGAAAATTAATCTTCTACTCAGTAAGAGATCATCTCTTACCTCGTATTGCCAACCTGAAGACAGCTTATGATATGTATGAAGCATTAAAAGAAATGTTTGAAAGTGACAACACCCTCAGAGCTCTTACCTTGAAGAGCCAACTTCAAAGTACCAAGATGATGAAAGGTGACACAGTTTCCATCTTCTTTATGAAGATATCAGAGATTAAAGAACATCTAGAAACCATTGGAGAAATCGTGTCTGATATAGAACTTGTCTTAACCACTCTCAACAACCTTCCAAAACAGTGAGAGACTTTTCTTTAGAGTATCAATGGAAGAGAAAGTATACCAACCTTTGATCGTCTATGGACATATTGTACTCAAGAAGAACTTAGACTTGGAAATAGAGGAGTGGAAGACTTCTTAGAAGAAAATCATGCTCTTGCACTTCATACAAAGAAAGGAGGAAAATTCAAAACAAACTTCAGACAAACATTCAAAGATGAAAAGTCTTCATCAAAACTCAGGTTATAATCAAAGAAGAAATGTTTCAGAAATTCAGTGCTTCAGATGTGACAAATATGGACACTATGCAAGAAACTGTCCAACCAGGAAGAAGGGAAGACAATATGCTTCTACCGCTGACATTGATCTAGATCCACCTCAAAAGAATGAATATAAGAGAGAAGAGAAGTACTTCCTCTAAATCTAAAACATGACTGCAAACCAGGTAAATCAATTGATCTCTAATTTTATAGTTGATTGCATTTTTTTAATAAATGAAGGATATTATCCCTAGTCTGGGAGCCCTCAAAGACTTGGACCATTATCCCTAGTGCGGGAGTCCAAACCATATTTGATTGATTATTATGCAAGACAAGCATATATGTTGTCCTTAAATAAGAGATACCCATTCAATAGACCCGGAGAATCTCAAATGGAGATTGACAGTGAGACAATACTTTCTCCCCCTTCAACAGTTCAGAGGGAGACATACATTATTCCAACTAATCTAGTTGCTTTAGATGATATAACATAACCATAGATATTACAGTGGGGCATAAAAGGCATGCCCAGGATCAAAAAAACTATTCTAGAAGAAAGAGACACATACAAGTCCCTCAAGGGACACCTTGAGAAAGAAAAAGAGTTTTCAAAACTATCCTTAAGTCATGAGCCACTTCATTGAAGAAAAAAAAAAAAGAGAAATAAGTATGGCAAGATTCCATAACAGAAGAATACTAGTGTATCTTAAAAGAATGATGTTTAAGATATTATTCAGAAGCCAGAAGGGAAGTCTATGGTAACTTCCAAGTAGAGAAAGTGTGCCACTAACGGAAGTGTCAAGAAATACAAAACTAGAGGACTCTCACAAACAGAGGGATTTGTCTATGATGAGACACTTGATCCAATAAGACCAATACACTTCCATCTGTACTACCATCCATGAATTGGAAACTATATCAGATGAATGGATTCTTGATGAGTTTGGGTCTCAGCAAGAGTATTGTTGATCCAAAACCTATATTACTATAGTGTTGGTGACGAGAGCCTCATTTTTTATAACTTATTCAAAAAGCCTTGTTGAAAACAAGCAAGCCTTGACTTATGATTTTTTAGATGAAGGATTTGAGTATGATGTACTACTTCTTGAGACAAGAAGTATGATAGAGGACCAATGTGATTTTCCTAAGTCAAGGAAAATATACAGTGGGAATATTAAAGAAGTTCAGTATGACAAAATGCAAAACCACCGTGATGGATTTGAAAAAAATGAATGATGAAGCTTCAGACGGGAGTGATCCACAGCTGATTGGACCATTGATGTATCTGGCTAACACCAGACCTAATTCATGCCTTGTAATGAATGTACTTAGACAATCCATGAGCCAACTGAGATAGACTCACTTGATAGTAGTAAAGCATATATTGAGATATGCCCCCAGTGTGAACTTGAGTTTGTAGGATATGCAGATACAGATTGAGCAAAGAGTACAGTGGACCGGAAGAGAACATCTGGTTGTTTTCTTACCATAAAAGTTGTCATGGTTTCCTGATGCAGCAGGAAATGAAATATCTATGACCTTGAATACCACAGAAGCAGAGTATGCATCATTGAGTGTATGAAGCAGTGTGGCTTCACAAGCTTTTGTCAGATTTGCTTGATCATGAGATGGATCCTATGATGATAACCAGAGTTGTGTGTAAATCTCTTTGAGAACCCAATGTTTCATATTAGAACGAAACATGTTGAGATAAGACATCATTATATCAGAGATATGATGCAAAGGAAAATAGTACACATACAGTACCTTCCTACACATGAGAAAATTGCAGACATCTTCACCAAATTAACTTGGTGAAGAATACCTCTCTAGTTGAGAGGGAGTGTTGATGAATACAACCAAGACAAAGTTCAAAGTACATCCATGTGAGACTTGGAATGATGAAGAATGCCTCCCTAGTTGAGAGGTATTGTTGATGATTGCAGCTATGTGAAACATTCTCCAATTTACAAACCTGAGAGAAAGCCCCTGAGAGGGGTGTGTGGTTCCTATCTGAGATAGAGATGGAACGTAGAGATGGCCTTCTCCTTGCAGAGAGTTGAGAAGAACTCCAAATGATTCTCATGTGTAACGCAATGAGAAATGAGAACTGCAAAGTTGGACGTGCATGTGGTTGAGCACAAGGTGAACGTGTGAAATCACAAAGTGTTGGGTGCATCATCATGAGAACAGAAATGAAGATGATGTATTAGCCTCCTCTCAGCAGAAGAGTTGATGAGAAACTCCAGATGACTCTCTTGTGTAATGTAGTGGGAAAGAAGATCTATTGAGTGGACGTGCATGTGGATGAGCACAGGTGAACGTGATCCTAGTGGCTGAGCACTAGTGAAGAAGTGGTTCTTTTGTGTAATGCAGTGAGCCAGAGATATGGACATCCCTATGGATGTGCCCCTAGTGGATGAGCATTAGTGGACGTATAATATCCCTTGTTATATTGTTCAAGAGTCAGACTTGTATGTAACCCTAATTATAATGTAAATGGTACAGGTCGGCCCCACCTTAATGTGATTAATAATAAATGTAAAAGATAATTAATCTGGTTAATATTAATTATATTGTGAGCTAGTGAGGTCGGCCCTATTGTGCCAATAGACACTTTGGTTGACAGGTTCAGTCTAGTATAAGTGAAGGTAAATTCCCCATTGAGGAAACATATATTTCATGTGAATTTGGAAATTTCAGCAAGTACACCTTCTTGGGAAAAGTGTGCACCTCTCTTGGGTGCTAGCCTTCTAGGGTTTGAGCACCCTCTTGTGTGGTAGGTTTTATTGGTGGTGAAGGTCTTTCTCTTGAATAATATAGCAAAGGATTTTGGATGGGTTTTCTTCCCTTGTTGAGAAGGGTTTCCTAGGATACTTCTTGTGTTTTTGTGCATGGTGTTTCTTCTTGTGATCTTGGTTGCTGCAACATTATTGACTATGGTTAAGTTAAATGAAAAAATGGAATGAACTTCATGCTTAACCTTGCTCATAGAAAAATCAACAATACTAAGGTTAGATAAACTTACACACTCAAGCACAATTACCACATGCACCCTTCGAAGCATAATGAACATGAGATAGTGAAGTATGAGTCATAAATAATCATAATACAACATTAAGCCTATCATTGTAATATTACCTTATAATCATCATATTCATTGCTAAGTCAAGGATGTTAAGTGCTAAATGGGGTGTTACAGTCCCTCCCCCCTTGGAGTAACTTTGTCCCTGAAATTGAGTGACACCTCTCACTATGCATTAAGAAAACATAATTCAAAAGAATAATTGCATACTCAACTCAATTATCCAAGTAGCAAACCCAACACAATGGTAATCCATTCATTTCCAAATGTTACCATATAACCTATACACTAGGAAGACAAACATCTCATTAAAATCAAGTACATTTCTTAGAAATTCAATCAATGATCAACACATGAGTTCAACAAGAATACATAGCAATCACCATTCAACAAGGACACACATTATCATCCCAACAAGAACAAAAATATGATAGGAGAACCGATTAATCAACTTCACCATCAACTAAATATAGCATCATTCCTCAAAGAATACAAGTATTCGAGTATTAACAGATACAAAGAAAGTGTGACTCAATCCAGCAAGTGTTATCTTTAACAACTCAAGTTAAAAAGAGCATAAAAAAGTAGCATATATTGAAAGGTAGCTACTCACTCAAAAAACGTGATAAATTATTCCTCAAACAATATCATCAAGCACAAAGAATTGAGCATTAATAGACAAGTGTCAATCATATGGTAGAAAAAACAAGCCTCATGTTGAATCATACCAGTTACACAAAGATCATAGAACTATCATAATTGATCAAAGGTCAACCACACAACCAAATGTTATCATCATAATTATAAAGAATTTCATATATTAACATACAAATAACATTACACGTCATTCAAAGGTTGGGTTACCTAGAAATTAATACAATATTCTATACTCACCAATTCATTCAAATAATAACATCCAAAAAACATTTAATATAGATAAATCCAACGTCAAGCATCCCACTAACAATCCAAATTAAACCAAGATCATACTTCCTACAAAACACCCAAGGATAATATTCAACAACAACCAATTCAAATTTGTGTATCATCATAATCCACAATTAACACACATGTTCTAGATGGTCTACCTTGGTCAACCATGGTAATCAAACATCTAAGCTCCCAAACAAATCAAGAATCAACTACAACCGTTAATACACCATTAACAATCCAATAATTTTTTGGGACATTAAGCATCAAGGTTCATAACCATTCCCAATACACAACCAGAGCAATTAAAATACTCACTAATCAATTCTCTAAAGAACCAACATCACTCATCAAGAATGTGACAACCCACAATTAGAATATCAACACATCATCCTATAATCCATAATTTAGCAATCAAGAATAGTTTATCAATTAAATGTCAAGCTTCATAATTCACAATCATAATCCTAAATCAAGAGAAGCATTGGCAATGAACTATCAAGTAATCATAATCTCCAATCCACATTTAAGGAAGACATCCATAAATTTTAATTAGAAGTTCCAAATACAACTCAATCTATGTTATTATTTTTTACAATCACAAGCATTATCGATCCATCCATATTTTGCACTATTTGCAAACAATGTAAAATATCAACAATTACTAATTTGCAATTCAGACACCCATCAACATTATCACACCATCTTTTGAATCGTCATCCTAATCATCTTAATCAACCATTTTTACAAACAAGATAACCTAATGCTAGTATTCAATTACCATTCATAATAATCGTTAATTCTCAACACATTACTAGGTAATCATCAAATTATCGATTAATTGTATCATGACAAAATGTTGTTCATCAAAGATACCATGTTACTCTATGTCTAACACTAAGGTCATCATGTGTGTGTGTGTGTGTGTGTGTATATAAAGGAGTGTTATTCATAATGAACAATTATATATATATGTGTGTGTGTGTGTGTGTGTTATTTAGAATGAGTTGTCAGTGTGCCCATGTGTGCTTTTCTAGAAAGATGGTGTGGTGCACTAGTATCTTCATCACACAAATCCAGTTACAATGTCATGTCATTCTTCACAGATTTTAAATACTAAATCAAAACATTCAAATGAACTTACACATAACCAAGGATTATTTCAATTACCTTTATTATTATCAACATTTAAAAGCATTGAACTAATATTGTCAAATTAGAAGTAATTAATCCTCATAATATATAATATTGCCAAATTAGAAGTAATTAATCCTCATAATATATAATATTGCCAAATTAGGAGTAATTAATCCTCATAATATATAATAGTTCATAGAGTCAATTAATCTCAAAACTCTAAAGTTGACTCCCATACAACTCCTACAAACATTGATTCATGGATATGAACACACAATATTGTCTCTCATTGGTTATGTAGGAGTGTTTTAGTAACTTCCCAATGTTGTTGCACTTCTCTCTGTATATGCCTATATTGCACTTTGCCTCATCTTAAGAAGGCAACTAGTAACTCACTAATTTATAGACTAGGAAAAGCAATGTAATTAGTGGAAGTTTTTGCTTAAAACCATGAATGTTCTTCTTATAAGTTCCACCATTATTCGGGTCTCTTGATTCCTACGATTCCCTTGAATTGCTAATATTCCTGAAGGTACGCATAGTCTACATTGACAATGTTATTCTACTTGACACGGGTGAACACAAAATACATATTTATAATAATATTTCTTAATATATAAACAAAGATCAAAGTGAGCAATAAATTTATCAATTTCCTAAGAATTTAAATGTATTGCATGTACAAAAGTAAAATTGTAAAAATATATTTGGCTGAGCAATTTTGTCACAAAGAAATTTAAGTGTGCTTTCCCGTCTTGGTGCATAGAAAAATGTTTTTTCCCATTGTATTTCATTAAGAATTTGCATTTATTTGCTTGTCGTTAATGTTGTATAGTCGTTGCATTCATCATCATGTTTTGGTTTAGCATGCATACTAAGTGTCACTTAGTTCAATTAATGTAAATTTGTTTGAGGAGGGATTAGTTGCATGGTTATTGCTTCAACTATAGGAAATAGAAAATGCATTTTTGATGAACTATTTTGTCACACTTTTCATTAGTAATTAACTTGATCAAATAAGCAAATTCTAGCATACAGTCTGAGTGGGTTTAATGGTTAAGAACATGTGTTTCCTCCTAAGAGGTCATGGGTTCAAATCCAAAGGAGGTAGAGTATGCATACCTCCATAGACCTTAAAATTAGATTAGGCAATTGGGTTTAACCCAAGTGGTTTGTGTTGAGGGGTGTTTTCCCCCCACCCAGGGTCAATTCCCGCAAGTAACATGTTGAGCTCTTAAATGAGCATGGTTAGTTACAAATCCATCCTCAGTATAATTAGTAATATAATAATTCATTAATTAAGACAATAAAATTCAACTAACCATAATACTTGAGAGGACACAACTTAATTAACAATAATAATCAAAATGAAGTGCAATATTTTTTCCAAGGTAAAATTTTGGGCATTGGGTACTGCCTGGGGAAGAAAGTCAGAATCTCTAAGCCCAAAGGAAAGAGTGAGGTTGTCAATATCTTGTCAGTGCCACAATATCTCAATTAAGAGCTCAAACATGTCACTTACTGGGACTAAACCTAGGTGGGGAGGTTAACAATCTTTTCTCCCAACCACTCAAGCTAGACCCAATTGACAAATGAGGTGCATTACTTATTCTATGAAATACACGTATTAATTTGTGAATAATATAAATTATAGACCCACTATTTTGATTGTGACTTTCACTAAATGTTTATAAGGGATTTCCTCAAATCAACTCTAAATTATTAACAAACAACGGTGATTATGCTACACAATCCTCATAGCTAGGAAGCATACTGTGTTTTTTTAATTAAAATGAGGTATATACAAATAAATTGTTGTTACTTATTATCTAATTGTTAATATATTGAAAAGTTATTTTTTTTGTGTGTTAATATATTCAAATGTTAATTTTTTGTGGTATGTTCATAGTTCTCTTTTCTTGTAAGAACAAGACCTGGGAATTGAACCTAGGTCTTGTTCTTATTAATGTAAGCTTGGATTGCCATTGGTTTTAGAATTATTCACAGAAGATAAAGTAAGATCATTGTCAAAAGGGCTCAAGTTTCAACCGGGTTCGAACCTCTTGACCTTTTGATTTAGAGTCAAATGTTCTAAGCATCGCATACAGTTTCATTGAACATTTCCATCCTATCGGTTGGATATCATATTAAATGTGTCTTTTTCATCGTGTTTGTTGGATGGTGAATAGTGTGGTATCTAATGGACTCAAGAGTTGGTTTGTTGGATGGTGAATAGCATGGTATCTAATGGACTCACTATTTGGCTCACAGTTGACTCACTATATATATATATATATATATATATATATATATATATATATATATATATATATATATAACAACTATATAAGTTATGTTAGAACACATATAATTTTGAGCTTTTGAACTTTATATTTTGCGTCTTAGAAATAAAAATTTTACCCAAAAAAGTAAAAAACTTTGAAAGTGGTCTTTTAAAATTAAAATAAATCCATTGGTTATTATTTATCAATAAGGCACTTACAATATTTTGCGTCAATGAGTTACTCTAATTTGATCGAACGGTCCTAATGATCTCTGAAGTTTAGAAGTTGCGTGAGTTTTAAAATGAAGTCTTTAATGGTCGCTTCCCAGCTTCGTGCTTCGGGTATTCCAACAAACCTAAACAACAAAAACCTTGAAACTTTGAAGTCTCGAAGATAGACACTCATGATAATTCCTAAAGGACTTACGAATACGAGTCATAGGACACGTGTCCTTTTAAAATCTTTTCTTGGGTTGACACGTGGCACTTATTTTTGACATTTACGTTGGGTGATTCGCACGTTTTCAAGTGACACGTGGCACCTCTCTTTTCTTGACACATCATCAGGAATGACGTCACTCCGAGAGATTGCTCTTTGGGAGTTTTTGATTTCACAATCCCCGGAGTATCAAAGCGTTGAAGTAAAGTGATTACAAAAAGTAAAAAGGGGTTTCAAAGAGTTAATGAAGCAGTTAACGACTTTAATTAATCATGATTAAGTGTTAATTAATCACTTCGCAGTTTCACGCTTTGAAAAATTTCCCTTGTGCTATATTCAAAACTTCTGAATTCTGAACTTTCGAAATACTTAAAGTTAATACAACATTTAAAACATGATTAATTAAGACATAAAATTGATTTCTTAGAGCTTAACTCCTCCGTGATTTGGACTTCGGAAGATTTCCCTCCTGTCACATCAAAAAATTCTGAACGCGAACCATCGAAGTATTAATGACATTTATGATTGATTAAGGTTAATGATTTCAAATAAAGATTGTGAATCACCAAGTAATAAATTCCATTAAGTTTTTAATAAATTCTTCGTCAGTGGAGCTATATGAAGATCGATAGACTTTTTGAATAAAGCACTTCGAATTTCAAAATCGTTTTTAGCATTTGCAATTAGCAGTTTTTTATTCAGTGTAGAGCTTACAAACTTCTCTTGTTACAGGTAGGCTAATTCAATTTCCTTGAGGATTATGGCACCAAGGAAAGCTGCAAAGAAGCTTGATGAATCAAGTGATGATTCCAATCCAAATGCAGATGTTCTATCAGACACAACTTCGCGAGTTACAGACACCATTAAAACTTGGAAGTAGGTTTTTGATATCTTAGAGCATGAGATTATTAACTGTCCAAACGACTATGCCGAAGAAGACGAGTCCTTTATAGCTAAGCTTAGATCGGTAGCAAAGTCAGAACTGCATAAGATTGTTGCACGACCTAGAATCATACCCTACAACGATATGATAAATTGGGCTTTGGAACATGTCGACATCCAAACCAGGAGCGTCATCAGCCACCAGCGGACCGTCGTCGACTCTTTCTGACCAGAGAATATATAAGTAATGTATAAGCTTTCCCCTACCCCTAAATACACTTACAATGTCACGTTTCTTCTAGATTTTGAGAGAAGAGAATGCACTCAATACAGTAGAAATGGTCATGATATAGTCAAGACCTGGTGGGGACATACGAAAAAATTCAGAGCCGACGTTCATGCTATGTATGCCACGGTGTATTTAGATGCTCACATGTTGTATATAGCCATGATGCTTTGTCTGTTTTGGAAGAAGAACCCTACACATTTCTCAGTTGAGTGGGTAGCCATCATGAATGAAGTAGTCGAGGGTTATACCTTCAATTGGGCTAAAATGCTATTTGATAATTTTTCCAAGGAAATTGTTGAGTATCAATCGACAAAATCAAAAGGGAAACCTGCTCCTTTTTACATGTCAACATATATTATGGATGCCATTTGTTTCATGACTCCTTTCCCCCTGATGAACTAGAGTTGGACTCCGGCTAATTCCGAGCCAATACATTTTTACCACTCCAAATTATGGGAGGAAAATACCAAAGATTTCTTTTACGAAATCTGTCACAATGTTGTGGTACCTGTTCACATAGTTATCTATGGCCACCCGCCACCCAGGATTTCAGAACAAGATTATGGGGAAATTAGGCAAACTTGCAGACTGGTTCATTGAGGAGAATTTCTCCTACATTAGAGTATTTGGTTGTTATGTTCCTCCTCGTTTCCTCCCACAGTTTTTACCTAACAGGCTGGTATGCAGAGAAGTGGCATACCAAATAGTAGCTGGAGGTATCAGCAAGGAGTTGAAAGCAGCTCAGAAAAAGGTTTGGCAAATGTTTCTCATTCAAGTTGGCATGTTCACATTATTAGACTTTGTTCATTCTAAAGTCGAGGTCCCAGCCCTGGAAGATGTCAAATTAGTTGACATTGAATTCAAAAATCATGATCCACATAAGATAGTGGAAAATCATTTGGCTCAATTTAACATGAAGCGATACATCCATGATAATTCTCCTTATGACGAGATGTTCAGGGGAGTTAGATCTTATGAGGAAGTTCAAAGTAGATTCCAGACTCTGCCTCTTGACCACCAAGTTGGTTTCCTCAGCTTTCAAAAGCATAGACGAAACATTTTGCCCAAGATATTGCAAGGAGATTCAAAACCCATGCCTTCTTCACAGGAAGCTCAACCCACGGGATCTGAGCCAAGTTGCTCCACTAAGCACATGGTTGAAGAAGTTCCAAAAAATCCAGAAAATTTGTTTCAAGAAATAAAAGCATCACTGTCAGGACTAAATGATCCACAGGTATTAGCTCGGTTCGAAGCTTTCATGAACCCAGAACAAGTCATTCCTCATTCAACGCCATTTACCTTTGCTGGCACCCCAAATACAACAGGACAGGAACATTCCAAAACAATTATTTCTCCTATTACACCATTAACCCCTTTACAGACCAGCTTCGGAAATCTTAGTCCCAAACTCGTTTTTGTAGGTGATCTTACTCCTATCTTGCCTAAAGAGATGCCTCTCTCAAATTTCTTTTCAGCAAGAAACGAAAAGCTACTGTGAAAAGAGAATCTCACCAAAAGGATGGAGTAGTCACTAAAAGGAAAAGATTGGTGTATGATGGGAAAAACCAAGATGGTCCTGAGTTTGCGAAAGAAGTTGCAGGTTCACTAGGATCTTTTGCCACTGCCAATCAATGGTCAGTGAACAATTTAACCGAACAACTGCAACAAAAATGCCTCTTGGTAGAGAAATTGCAGAAGGAGATATATAGTACAGAAGAGGTTGTTAGAAGCAGGATGAACCAGGACATTGAACAAATCAAGGCTAGTTATCAACATCAAATTAAGCAGTTACAGGATAACCTTGATCTTCTCTACCAGAGTTCACAGACCAGCAAAGGTTTGATCACTCAGCTTGACAATTTGATTGGGCAGTTGCAAGCCAGATTGACCATAACAAAGAACACAACGATAGATATTATTGCCTTCAAAACATAAGCATCAGAAATCAATGAGAAGCTGGAAGTTGCCCAACAGGAGCTCTATCAAAAAGTAAATGTTATTCAGAAATGCTATCAGGCGGTAGACCTTTCTCTAAAGAATATTTATGTCAAGGAAAAAGAGGTATGCATAGCCAGGTCTAAGTTTCAAGAAGTCATCATATGGAAGCAGATAGCTAATATCTCTGGTCTTACCCCTCTCTCACATTCTGAACAAGTAAAAGGTGAACTGGCCCTGAAAGCCTGGGAAAAAAATCTGGAAGAAGGCAAGAAACTTGCCAGAGATGCAAAAGAGGCTTGTCTGGAAGAATTGTCTTCAATAAATAAAAAGCTAATTGAATTTGAAGGAAATAATATCTCAGAGGCATTGGGGCAGATCGAAATAGAAATGAACTAGCAAAGCTCCAGAAAAAACAAGGAAAATACTTAGGCGGCCATCCAACAGATGAGCCAGATTGATTTACTTAAAATCAATGAATTGTTGGTTAATCCAAATTCACAATATCAGGTCACAGTCGAAGAAGTGAACAAGATCCAGGAGAAGTTGCCACAAATACAAAAGAAGATGTTCGCCTTTGAATTGAATGAAAGGGTCGAGCCTTCAAGATTCACAGTAGCATTGATGGACATGTGCACCCAATGCAATGAACAGAGAAAATCTAGTGTAGTTGGGATCAAATGAAAGAGCATACACATCGTCCACTTCCTCACCCACTCTACCTTTCACCCTCCAACATGTCACACTCTACATGACACTTGTCCCTGCATCATCCTATTCGTGAACAATTACTCTTCCTAGTAACCGTTAGCCATCCCATAATGAGCCAACGTTGAGCTACCTGTCTAAGTATCCCCCCCATATATTCAACTGCAATTTCTATCCTAGTAAACACATTCGAAGGGACAGATAGCAATGGAATCAAATGGCAAATACAGAAGGCCAAATGATTGTGGTGTCCTTAATGGACATGTGTACCCAGTTTAAAGAACAAAGGAAAACAAGGGCATCTACAAGCAAATGAAGAGACAAAGGAAGCGCCAACAAAATTCAACAATATTTACATGTTATTTCTTTCGGATTGTATTCTATTTTTAGGCAGATATCGTAGGAAGTCCAACAGTTTTGAGTTGTGACAATTTTTGTATAAATAGATAGATTTTAGATCTATTCGGAGCTTCTTCTTGCCGAATGTAAAAGATAATTTTTTTTGAACATTAATACAAGTGCAGACAGAGATTCTAAGTTTTGTTCAATTTGAGTTATTTGTTTCCTCTGTGTTTCCATTTCTCCGAATTTCTTTCTATAATTCTTGAAGAGTGAATGATTACAATTTAGTACTACATCTATTGTGATCATATTATATCAGAAGTTCATTCAGTAATAGTTTTTCCTCTGTTATTACTGTGAATAAAACAAGACATGTGATCTCTATGAATTACTGCATCTTTATCTCATTTTCAAGGGTGCATCTTCTACTTTTCTTCTACTACAAACAAGGTGAAACTTATCTGTAATTGATACTTGACTTTGTTTTAACAGTTTTGTAAATCTTTTCTACATCATTTGACATTATAATTGTGAATCAGATAACGAGATACAGCCTATGTATTATCTTATCATTAATTTCATTTAAATATTACTTCTTAGAAAACTTAAGGTAGAAAAAAACACTCATAAAAACATTTCTTTTAAAACCTTTGATGTCTGACATTATTCTTTGAGCCTTAAAATCAATCTCAGGAAAAAAAAAGTTAAATATATATATATAAGAAATAAAAATATATATATAATAAAAAAATAAAAACCTTATATATAGTTGTTTTTTATATATAAGAGAAATATATAAGTTATTATATATATAAATAAGAAATATGAACATACCACCAAAAATTCATTTGAATATATTAACAATTAAATAATAACTAACAACCATTTATTTGTATATAACTTATTTTAATTTAAAAAATAGCTATGAGGATTGTGTAGCATAACCACCGTTGTTTATATATATATATATAAACAAAAAGAAAGAAATCTAAGAAGCATGAACTATTTAAAATTTGGCCTCTTCACATAATATCTTTACCTGGTATAAAAGGGTGCAAGTTCATTTCCATAACATTTTGCATGGCTCAGTGTAACGATATGAATTGAAATTTGGATTCATACTTGTTGTGATGGAGAGTGCGTTTATGTTGCTAGTGCTTTGTTGTCATTTAGGGTTAGATGTTGGTTGTTTCACGGTTGGGATTTCACAAGTTTGAGGCTCATAGTGCTAAAATCCATGGCGATGGATTGTCTGCTTGGTGTGGTCTAACATCCTCTCCGTACTACCAAGGGTGTGCCTCCATTGGTAAGAGGTTTATAATCCATTTACCTTCCTTCTAGGTGCTACTAGGTTAAAAAAATTACTATAGATTGGGGTCAAGGTGTACGGCCTTTAGGGCCATAGATCTTCTTGTCTCCTCATTTGCTAGATTTGGGTTGAACTTTCAACCCATGTCTCCTATTGCTATTGATGGATATAATCGATGTTTCACAATTGTTGAGCTTCTTCTTTAGTTCCACAACTATTTAGGGTTGAGGGGGAAACATTGTCTTTATTGCTACTCCAGATGAGTTGTCTCAACTTTGTATACATTTTCTCCTCCTTTGCTTAGTCCATACAGGTGAGCCAACTTTTATTTATTGTTAAATACTCTAGCATGCATTATATAATTTGTCTTGAGGGTTAACTACCAATTTTCCTTTACAAGCTTAATGAGGATGTAGGCTAAGCTTTATGGGTAGGGATAAGATTTGTTCACAACTTCAACTTTTCTCCATATGAGTTCCTCCTTTATTCAAGTTTGGGTAGCTTGGTAAGGTTTTCTTGTTAACCAAGGAAAAAGAGGTTTATAGGGTTCATCATTATTTGTATTAATGCCTAAGGTTGCCTTGCTAATAGCCCTAAACAAGAATATGTTAAGTCTTTGGTTTCAATGAGATTTTGGGTTTAAAACCCATAGTCTCTCAACCTTAACTAACATTTTGTTGAATAGTCTTATCCATGTCATCGATGGACCCACCACAACACTTCCATGTGAACTCATCCACCCAACCAGTGCATGCCACATGAACAAGTACATCCAAACAAGGCTTTCCAACTCAACAAAATGTACACAATGTTGTCACATGCCATTTTATACACTGCCATGTGTCATTTCATACACCACTATGTGCCATTTCCAACACATGCCACATCAACATTCCATACATGGCATGTCCTCACCACATCATCCCACTGCCAATTCCATTTAGACCAATCAAACGATGCCACATGGCACTTATAGCTCAGCTTGCAAGGTTTAACACCTAAATTTCGCAACTGATTTTTAAATTGTCATAATTCTGTCATACGACATCAGTTTTTAGTGTAGTTTTTTGAAAATTGTGTATTATTGATTCCTATACACAGTGAATATTTAAATTTAGTGAATTGGTTATTTGATGACATTTTTCCCCCAAAACTCGGGGCTATACCTCATGTTTGGAACTTACAATGGTCATAACTTGCTAATACGAACACCATTTTGGGTGATTTTTTTTTCAAAAGTTCATAAATTTTGTACCCTATGCAATGGAGATATCAATTTATGTTGATTTAACCATATGATTATTAAGAATAGCAATGGCCACATTTCTCTTTTGTTTGATTGTGACAACAGTGTATTTGAGACAGTTTCTTGATGGTAGCCATTTGATGGTTTGCTTGGCACCATGTATTTATGATGGGGAGCTTGTATCACATTATATGTGATGCATATTTGAGCACTTGTTGAACTTGATGGTCATTGTGAGATTGTGTCCAGGTTCTTGATTGAAGCATTATCATTGATCATTGACGCTTTCACTCTTTTAGATCACATTCAACTTCAGCTTTTTCATCTTTTCATGTCTTGTTGGGGAGATTTTTCTTCGACACATTGCGGACTTGCCATGATGATTCATGTCTTTGCTCTTGAAGGTTCTTTCTTGCGGTTAGCTTGCTATTTGTTTCACCTATTTTGAAGTGGTGTGCGTGAAGATTTTGGAGACAGATTGGTTCTGCAAATTATTATTATATCTTGAGTTCCTTAGCACTTCATCATGAGCATAATGTTATTGTCGTTACTGGTCATTTTCCATTGATTCTTAACAATCGCAAGTGTCTTCTCCTTGCAACTTACTAAGGATTTGATTGCATCTGAATGAATGGATTTGATTGTAACGAGGTTTTATACAATGAATGGAGGAGTTGTTTAGAGTGGGTGTTTCCCCATCTTAAAGTTTCACCACTATACATCTTGTCTTCATGTCTCTCATTTCATATTTCTTGCTTGTATTATGATGTTAATATTATCCATGGGATGTATGCTTGGTAATTAGATCTTGGATGTTCATTATTAACCTTTGTTATTGCATGTCATTTGTTTATCTAATTCTCTATCAAAGGGCCATTCGCATGTGTTCTTTTGAATTGGCCTCGTGGCCTATTGAGGATTATTCGAATGTGTTCTTTTGAATTTATCCCTACAGCCTATAAGGGGGTATTCAAATGTGTTCTTTCAAATTAACAGAATGGCCTACTATCACACACCCAACCCCCTAAGTACCCTTTTAAGGGATGGGGTATAAATTTTTTTCCTTTCTACAGCTTCTCTGAGTTCCTCGAATAAGGGAATCATTACCTTATGCTCTCTGAGAGCTTTCCAACGACTATAAACTCGTCCAAAACTGAGTTCTGAGTCGAAAGGTATGGCTCCTTGAACTTCTCGGGATATCATTGGTCAAATGCCACATGGCTCCACCTCATTCATGTCATCCTACATGGCACTGGCACGACCTCGATCATCCTCTAGCAGTGACATGGCCACTGGAGGGGTCGCTAGTGGGGCTATCTCTCGGGCCTTCAAGGTAACAAGCCTTCGGCCCCTTCGATATTCTTGTATAGGTCTACAAACTTCCTTGGAGTTCTGAAGTCCAAAGGACTCCATCCACTCTGGAATCTATGGT
>ML851473.1:31184-52652 GCA_009831015.1 Picea engelmannii
GAAGCACTTCATGGTTTCTGTATGCAATGGAACATATATGTGTAACAGAACATGAATAACATAGAAAGAATGCCCTTTGTTAAACAAAAGTCTTCAGGAGAGTAATTAATATCTTCAAGAAACAGCAAGAAAATGTTATAAATCCGGAGCCCAACAGTTACATTATTTCAACAGATACCACTTACTCTATCCTTCCACTACACTTGATCTAACAGTCGAGAAGGGTCTTGAAGGATCCTTAGATCTACGACTCACGTTACTTCGCGACTTCGGCATTTGGGGATTGCGACCATTTACCACATTTTCACTCCCGCAGCAAGTCAACATCGAATTTGACTGTAGCATAAATCCAAGGGTAGGGAAAGATCCCGATGTTTCTTGGATCGACGACTCACGTAACTTTGCGACCGAAAAACTAGTTAGGGTTTCACGATAAAGTGGATCCCACGACAACGGATAGGAAACCACTAGTTGTCAGTCAATCGTCTGGTCATCATTTCGACAGGTTGCCTTCAGTGGAATTTGAATGTCGTGGGGTTCCAACATCCCGAAGTCCCAGACCTCCGAAGCCCAGAAGACTTAGCTCCCTTTTAGCGTGGCACAGGGTTCCAGGGTCCTGGTCATATGGGGCTTTGACAAGCCCCCAAGGGTTGTACTCTCATATCTTATCTGAGATTTGGTTAAGGTCGTGGACTTGAGCCTGCGGTCACTAGGGAGAATGGTTTGAAGGAAGTGCCTTTCACTTCAGAATCCAAATCATGTAACAGAACAATGGTAATTCTAAGGGATTGTCAAGTTCAAAGTTATCCCATAGAGTCTCTCTCGACTCTATATTTCCAGGTTTGGTCCCTAGATAGTCCCTGGAGGACTTTCCAACCATCACAGGGGTCAAAGTCTTATGCTCCCAAATTCATTTAAAACTCGTTACTAACAATTCTCCTTCTCTAAAAAGAGGTAGGCAAGAAACCATCTACAAAATATGATATTCAAGCTTTGCTTCCAATTTCCCAGGCCGCTAGGCCATCAGAGCCACGAATTATACCATTCAAACAAGGTAAAATAACTTTTCATCATCTAGCTCAAGAACAAAAAGGCCTATTATGACAAAACAACCAAGACAACATAAAAAAACTTAGAGTCACACTTATCTGAAATTGGAAATTAGTTGGCAACTGCTAAAAGGGGTTCTCTTTTCCACCCAACCATAGGCACATTTTTCTCTTTGTATTCCTCAACTGACCACCCCCTAGCTAGACCATGATGCCATGAGATAGATTATTTTTTTCCTTTTTGCTCAGCTACAACAAGGGACAAAGGTTACTCTCATTTTCCCACAGGACCCTGGCAGTTTAGTTTTCTATCCACCAAACAAGGGAGCATGTAGTGATTGCTCACTCAATCACTACATCTTCATTTATCATCTTGATTAGAAAACACTCGCCCAACACTCATGTACCCAGAATAGCATATATTTCTCAGTTCTCCTCGGGACCAAAGAGCCTCGCACGCTCTGCTTCCTCCTGAATGGTCTTTCGACCTCTACTCATGTGTATCTTCCGCCTCTACCCACGATTTTCCTGACTTTTCTTTCCTTTTCCAGCAAGATTTTGAGTGTCAAATCGAGAAGTTTCCAGACGGGTACTCTGCCATCTCCTTTACTCTTAAGGAAGACTTCCCAACTACCAGCTTGACTGGTAATTAAATTTTTTCGACTAGAAGATTGTTATGGGTTTGAGCAGTTTATATCCAACAATGTACTGGTATGGCAAGGTCATCTCAACCATCATTGGTTCCCCCTATCATCCCCTCTCATGCATCATGACCCATACTAGCCACCTCCTTTCAGCAGTTATGCCACAATTTTCCATTTTTATTTAATAACAGAATATATATATATATATATAATAACAAGGTTCATTGTCTTTTCCAAAATTCTCATGACTGGTCTGTCCACAGTATTTTATCCAAATATAAGTATATTTACAAGTTGGGGGAAACAGGGGTATTACACCTATTGGGGGGTATTTGAATGTGTTCTTTTGAATTGATGTGATGACCTATTAGGAGTAAATCATAGTTAAGGACTTGACGAGAAGTGTGGCCTCAAAAAGATAACTTTCATCCTAAAACCCTATATTTTTCACACATTTTTTGGTCAAAAACACCAAAATTAACCCATGAATCGAAAAGTCGTAGTCCCATAATCACCCTTTTTTTTAGTGTTAAAATTACAACTTGTTTAAAATTTTATCCTTAACAACTCGTACCATTGCAACCAAAACCTTAAAATCAACCCTCGAATCAAAAAGTGGTGCTCCTAGAATTGCCTCTTTTTTTAGGCTTAAAATTACAACTTGTTTGAAACCATGGCCCTAACAATGGTATCGTTGCAACCAAAACCTTAAAATGAACCCTTGAATAGAAAAATGGTGCTCGCAAAATCACCCCATTTTTTAGGCTAAATTGTGGCACTTAATAACCGATACCGTTGCAACCAAAACCTTAAAATCAACCCTCAAATCAAAAAATTGCGCTCTTAATAGCACATCCTTTTAATCTAGAGTTAAAATTACATCTTGTTTGAAACCATGGCCTTAGCGATTAGTACCATTGCAACCAAAACTTTAAAATCAACCCCTTAATTAAAAAGAGGTGCTCCCATGAAAAAAAAAAAATCGAGGGTTAAAATTGTAGCACTATTGAAACCTTGACCTATAATCCGAAATTGTTGCAAACAACATCATAAAAAAAATTTCAAAACTAGGAAAAGGGGGGGAAATATAGTTGAGGCAAGTGGGAATAAGGATAAAAGAGTCTTTGAAACTAGGGGGAAACCATTTAAAAAAACATTTTAAATAAAATAATTAAAAAAAAAAAAAAACATACAACTTAAAAAGGTCGTAGGCTAAAGGTTCTGCAAAATGATGATTTTTTCTAAGGATATTTGCTCAAAATATGGCGAGAAATTGTTGGATTCGTAGATTTGAGTGATTATTTCTATAGAATCTGAGTGCCTCGGGAGTTTTTCAGCATGTTGAATCCATTTCTACATTCAAAAATGGATTTTGAACAACAAAAAATAGTGATTTGTGTAAATTTATATCACTGGATTCCGATGAAAAAAACATTTCGTAGAACAGCTAGCCAACGCCCTTAAAAATAAAAATAAAAAACTTCCATCACCCTCCTTTAAAAAAATTAACTAATAATTTAAAAAAAAAAAAAAAATCTAAACTATTGTAACCCCCTCACCCAAAAAAACAAAAAACAAATTTAAAATCTAAGCCATTGTAACCCCCTCATGTATTTTTCCTCATTTTGAGGATGGTACCTAGGGTAAACCCTAGATTCTTCAAGGCTCAAAGTCGTTACAACAATATACTCATTATGAACTCATCATATCACTTTATGTGAATAAAAATTGGGTGATAAGAATAACAACATCCCACAACCACTCGAACTAAACCCAACTAAGAAACAAATTTAAAACTTATAAAAAATAATTAATTTAAAAATAAAATTAAATTAAAAAGAAAGAAAAAATTAATATATAGTAGAGAATACAAAAGCAAAGAAAGTAATGAATACAAGGACATGATATTTTATTTTTTTGTTCTCATAAGTTATAGCAAGCTACGTTATCCATGACTTATTTTGTATCTCATAGATGGTGATATCTTTGGACTTTATTACCCACATCAATTCTTCACCTCTATGATTTAAATTTAAAATAGAATTGATTCATAACATCCTATTGGATGCAAATCTTATCTTAAAATGGTTAGCTAAAATATGCATTTTACACGTCACCTTTGAAAATAAATAAAGACCATAGATTGCATTATTAGTGACATGGTGTTATGTTCCTATTACATTATTGGTATGCATTTTATTAAAGTAGTCAAATGTCACCTTCCACTATCACTTTCTTCTAGCTAGCCAGCGTCTATCGAAAAGATCCTAGCTCTAATTGAGGACTTTGCTATAGATAATGGTTAGGTTTCAATTGTAATTCAGTGCTAATTTTTTTTTATAATCATTATATTTATTAATATCAAATATTATTTTTTATAAATAATATGTATTTTAAATAGTTTATTGGATGTGATTTGAGTGGTTGGGAGGAATGATTATTACCCTCCTTATCTACGTTTAAATTTTTGAAGTAACATGTTACGCTTTTTAATGGGTTTATAAAATGTTCTTGTTGTTGAGGCTCCAATACTTTGAAAATGCTCGACCACCCCATATTCTCTCACGAATTTCGAAAAAAAAAATCGTAAACGTAATAAACACCAATATCCAATATATATATATAAAAATGCATCCCAAATATATTCATATCATTATGCTAGCAATGATCACAAGGCACATTATTTAAATTCTGAGATTTAGATAACACCATCAAAATTACTACATATTTTAAAAAGTTGATACTATGATTTGATTTTAAAAAATTTAAATATAGAACCCTGGGCATCATCATTAGCATAAAGATATGCAATTAGTCTATATGTTTGTTATTGGTAGAGGATGGGTTTGGTCATTATCAACACAAAGATATGCAAGTATTGTGTATGTTTGTTTAATGGTAGAGGAAGGGTTTCGTCAAATGTAAGACATAAATGATGGGAGGATATTTGCCATCAAATAATAGGAGGATACTTGCCATCAGAGGGAAATGGACTTGTCATATAACTAAATCTCTAACCAGAGCTAGGATCATTTTGGAAAAAATTCATCCAACCTAGGAAAATTGGTAGTAGGGGGTGAGGGGTGGCATTTATCTACTTTTTAACTCAATTGTTATGGGACTAATAAAAAGCATTAAGACTAAACAATTAAATATATTTTTTTATGTCCTTTAGGTGTAGTTGTTATCATGACAAGGTCTTCAAAATGTAGAATGCACATTTTAACAAATCATTTTAATATTTGCACAACATCCTCGTGTTATTTTAAGAGTGGCTTATTCTAAGCATAGGGCGGCTCATTAGTTAGGAACAATAAATATTAGGAAAACGAATGAATCAATATGATGTAATGACACACTTTCATAAATTAAGGATGGGTCAAGGGTTGTACTTATATCTTATATGCCACCTACATTCAACGATTGCCCTCTCATTGTTGTACTTCCATCCAATTATTCATGTATTTGTTCTCACAATCTCTTATGTAGTTATGCCTCGTGCAACTTGTTCCAATTTGTATTCTCCAAAGATTTATATATGTCATGTTGGCAAGGTCCATGTGTCTACATTGTAGAGAACAAATAAATTTGTACTACCACATACAACATGAAGGAGGGGATTGAAGATTACCCAAGCACACACGCACTATTAAAGAGGGCGAAGAGGAGAGTGAAGTCACCCCTCAATTTTGGAGCTAAAGCAAGAAATCTTAGGATGAGAAAAGAGAGGAACCAAAAGAGAGGGGGAGGCCATGAGATTAATTAGGGTTTTAAACCTTGATTATGGTAACCTATGAGTATAGGTTATTAAAGTATTTCACTTAGGTTTTAGATTAGGTTTTACTAGCAAATTGGGTAAGAAAAGTAAACTCATTGGCTAGGGTTAATTCACTCTCAATTCCTTTAATCATCTATGAACCCTAATGTTGCAAATACAAAGAGAAGTATGGAAGGAACTCACATAGGGCTAAAGATGAGAGTTTTGATAAGCCTCCAAGAGTGATCCATGTCCCAAAAGATCCTACACAAACAACTCTAATTTCCTGCAAGACAAGACCTAACCCAATCTCCAATATATATATATATATATATACTAGAGAAACCCTTGTGCCCTCATATAGGATGATACCTCCCTTTCCCTTGCCCTTGTTGTAATGGAATGATCTCTAAATTGTTGTGGATATTCCACTAGAATAGTTCATCACAATAGATCTTACAATATTCTAAAATCTTTTATTATGCAATTTATTACCTTAGATCTCAGATTTATTATTAGTAGCTCAGTGCTCAAATTTATGGAAATGATTGAAACCAAAATTAAAGAACAAGCAAATGAATACATCGTCCACACCAATGAACACAAGATGTTACCTAGGAAACCCAATACAAGAGGAACCCTAGCTAGAAGGTGAGGCCTATGAGCTGCTCTCTCTTTCTATGTTATGAAATGCAAGTACAAAGAAAAGGGCACTCACTATGGAGTTGTCATGGACATTGTGGCCTGAATGACTATTACAAAATCTTATACCTCCTCTGTTATGCTTCAATGTCCCACTCCTAGATGTTATGCTCAACTATGGAACAATAACAATACCAAAAGAATGGAACCCCTTCTCTTCCTATAAACTATCACAACATATCCTACAATATTCTGAAATCTTTTATTATGCAATTTATACCTTAAATCTTTGATTTATTATTACTAGCCCAATGCTCAAATTTATGGAAATCATTGAAACCAAAATGAAAGAACAAGAAAATGAACACACCATCCACACAAATGAACACGAGATGTGACCTAGGAAACCTAATACAAGAGAAAACCCGGCTAGAAGGTGAGGCATGTACTCTACTCTCTTTTTCTCAATTATGAAATGCAAGTACAAAGAAAGGGTCACTCACTATGGAGTTGTCATGGACATTATGGCCTAAATGGCTACTACAGAATCTTCTACCTCTATTATTCTTTGATCTCCCACTCCTCACTGCTATGCTTAAATATGGAACAATAACAATACCAAGAGAATGGAACCCCTTCTCTTCCTAGCAGCCCAGTGTTTGACATATCTTGATGGTCGTCTAGGGTTAGGGTTAGGGTTTTTGCATGCCTCAACCCTCAAATTAGTGTTAGGTTTTTGGACCATCTAGAATCTTATTGAAATTCCACATGTGAATAGCCCCACATGTGTGAGTAATGGGGGTTGATATGGCATCCACTCGATACCATGGGGGTCAATAGGGTAGGTTAACTTGCAGGAGGAATAACTTTTGGATTCAAACTCTTATTAAGGTAATTTTTAAATTGTTGGAAATATTTTGATGTGTTTAACAACATCAAGGGGTTGCAAGCTATGCTTGCAAATTTCTAACCCCAAAAAGTGTCATTTGATGCCTCAAACTAGCTCTAGAAGGTTTTGTACCTCAAATCACCTAACTAGGACATGCCCATAAAATGGGCCCTGTAAGTCAATTCCTCCAATTTTTCCACCTAGAAAGTACCAAGATAGACTATAGATTATATAATGATCCATTCTAGATCATGAAACCCCCTTTGAGATTGTGGGAATGAAACGTTCAAGGTATGAATAGAACTATGCCAACAAAAATGCCCTAGGATGAATCAACAACCTTCAAGGTTGGAGCCAAACTAATCACAAGAGGTCCCTATAGAAGTTAGGGAGGTGACATGTGCAAGTAGTGGAAAAGCATTGAAGATGTGAAAGATCAAGATGTGTTGTTTATCCAAGTGTGTACCTGCAAGGTAAGGTTTTCAAGATATGTTTCCAAAAGAGTTCCAAAATATCCAAGAGACTTTTACAAAGAGGAATTGAATGGTATAAATAGGTAAGGGAACAACCTCAAGGTGTAGGCATATGTTAGGTTATCCCTTTAAGGGTTTGGGTCATATGGAACAATCATACTACACATGTTGACTTAGTACCTTGGGTCTATTAAGATTGTGTCATGATTTTAGGCCCACACCACCTCTCTATTATGTGTTGGAGAACACAGATGCGTTACCCTCTTAGGAACCCATAGTACACTTTTTGTCAAGAGACAAGGTAAGGTTTAGGAATTTTGACTCACTTTGACTCCATTAATAGCAACCCAAAAAGGATTTGAGCTATTGTGGACCTGTAATGAAGTATCTTAAGCAATTATCAACCCAAGGGGGAGTTTGCACCCCCAACCAAACCCATAAAGCTATGAAATACTCAAACAAGTGCCTTGAGGTTCAAATTGAACTAAACTGATGACCAAGGGCTAGAGACCAAGCAAGAGAAGGCAACTAAGAGTCTTACCTAAGGCTAGACATCTTCAAGTGATTACACATTTAGTTTAAGGTACACATTTAGGTTAAGGGAACTCTATGAAGGTGGTCCATTACAGAAGAATAATCTTGAGAGGTATCATATCACCATTGAGTGGATCAAGCATCGTTGTAACACAAGGGTGAAGTGCACATCATACCTCTTGATGGGTAGGCATATGTGAGTACTCCAGTGCAAATCTCATAAACTACACGCATTACATCAAAAAACACATCACATTTATGCTTTGGTAGCCTTAATACATATGTGTGTTCTAATTTTAATTTCAAGTTTACCATTGTACACATTTCTACTTTGGCATCCTAAATATCCACGTGCCTTCTAATTTATAATTTCATTTTACCACCATACATGGGCACATGCATGAGCATAGACTACATGACATAATGTAGATCCTTGAAAAATATAAATTGGAATGGATTTCATGTGATGAAGCGACAAAAATGATTGTGAGTAAAAATCGATAAATAATTCATACGTTGTATACATTGAATCAATTAAATTTTTAGAACCCCTGGACAAATGAGACCTGCCAACAATGAGTTTCCTCTGACAGAAAACAAATTGGTTCGTTGTTGGCCATAGTCTATTCTCATTTACAATTTAAGTGACAACAACACCACTACGAATGGTGATGGCTCTGTTATCTTCCTTAGTAGTCCTCCATATTGTCCCTACTCCAATCCTATCATGATTCCTCTTTTTAAAATTCAAACTTTTTGACAGTTGTGAATTTGGAATAGAGGCAATTCTTCTTTGATTTTTCTCATCCAAAAATCATAATAATAAGGTTCCTCTCTTCCCAAATATCTTATCAAAATGGAACAATAATATATCTCTTCTAATAGACTTTAAACTTTATTCCTCCCAAAGAGGATGGCAATTTATGTACGTCATATCTCTACACTCTCGACGAAAATGGAGCTCCTGCGCTATGCGACAGTGGCTAGGGTTTTACCCTAGACGCTCCTTGAAGATTTCTCATCCTCCTCGCATTCTTACAAACCTTCATATGTTATCCAATGGCATCGACGGGGTCTGCGTTTCCCTCTGTTGGCATTCTAAGGGTTCGCCTCGTTTCACCCCTCGAGTGTGCAATCCATAAGCAATTGCAAGAATGGTGTCTCTTGTCCTTTGAGTGGCCATTCTTTCAAGGACGCGGTTTTGAAAGAGCCTTCTGCTCAACCTCCTTCCCCATCTTCTTTTCTAGTGCAGGAAGCCCCTTTGTTAACCATTCAAATGGGTCTAGATGCAGATGAAGATGTAGATTTCTTCAATTCTCACGGTTTGGTTTACCATTTTAATGTATTTTGACCTCGCTTAACCGATCTTCAAGCATGGATCTCCAACTCATGGTTACATGTGATTAAACATATAACATTCCTCAGCTTAACCAGGGAACATTACTTGTGAAAAAACACATAAAACAATTGTTTCTTCTACTAATTAAATTCATGTAGCTTACCAACTACAATTTATTCACATTTACAACCAGATTCTAATACCCATAATTAAATGCAACTACAACATTCTAAATGAGCATGAATGCAACTAATAAAACATCTATAACAACATATAAAACCATTCTCATTCACAAAGTAAATGCACAACCATGAACTCATAAATAACTCAACAAAATAGATAAACATTTATCTTTAAAAGAGAGTTTGTGCAACCAATTGCTCAAAAAGAACATTCCACCCAACCATAGACCTGTTGTTCCAAATCTCACCAGCAAGTCACCCCCAAGTTGGGGCTAGGAATCCACAAAAGAAAGGTGTGTTTCATAGTCCCCTCACAGCTCAATATCACACAACCCACTAGTTTTCTCCTACAGTTATCCCAAATTTTCTCCAGCTCTCTTCCTCTTGACCTGTCCAACCCAAAGAATGTACCCCTTCACTACTCTCAATCCATCGAGTGTCCCATTAATTTATCGGGGTATCTCTAGCTCAGGTAGCTAGAAATCGCTCTGTTGGGAACTCAAGGAAACTCACTACCAGGAAAACCACCAACAAAAACAACAACAAACACTTGTTGATACAGTGCAACTCATCCAGGAGTTCATTCTTCAGGCCTGACAACCTGACTCTTCAATTTCCAGCTCCAAAATGCTCTAGGATTCACCCAGCCTTATTTTTCCATCTCCCAAGCTCCTCTCCCCTCTTCTCTACTTGTTGTTCATCTCCAAAAACCCATGTGTAAAACTGCATGTTACTACTCATACGAATTTCCTCTCTTTTCCCAAGACAATTGATTGCTCACTCTGCCCAATGTTGATTGTACTTCAACCCCATGCTCTCCAATAACTATGGGATGTGACTCTCACACCCACCCTATGACATGTATTCAATGATTGGGCTATCATACATTCAACCAGAAATAGAAGTTTTCCCCAAATGATAATAAAATTCAGAAATGTGGGTTTGAATTAATACCCATAAATTATTTCCCCTTGGACCCCTCTTAGACACTCTCTAGGCATTCCCCCTCTCTTGTGTATTAATCAACCCCCATCTCTATCCATATCCCTAGAGTTGGTATTACATTATATTTATTTACAATTCAGAAAATACATTTCTCATATTACATTGCTTGGCCATAGCCACATTTATATCTACATTATGCATTAATTAAACCGGGGATTAAAGTGGGAATGTTACAAAACATGAAGCATTCATCTACCCTGTGGGAAGGCTTTCTTCATTGTTAAGTTCGATATTGCTGATGAAGGGGATCTAATTCTCAATTCAGGCCCCTAGTTTTGGGGAAACTCAGGATTGTGCATGAAGCCTTGGTCTCCCTCCTTTAATCCTTTAACCGATATTCTATTTTTGTTATTGTTTGGGTGAGACTCCCAAATATGCCCTTGCATTTTGGGGGTTTTCCCTCTCTTTAGGCCATTGGTTCATCTCTCGGCAAGTTTCACTTTGCATGTCGTGAAATAGAGAGGCATAGTGTTTCATCATATGCCAGAATATGCATGGAATGGATTTCAGCAAAGGGTTTCCAGCAGAAATTAATTTGACCAGCAAAAACTATTCCTGGTCTCAGAAGTTGGACTATGAGAATGTTTCTTTGCGATGTAAAGCTTGTTTTGAAACAAGACATGTTGCATCACAATGCCCCAAAGGATCTAGGAAAAATAGAAATCATCAACGTAAATCAATTTGGTGGGTTGGTTCTACAGAAGATCATCAGTTAGTCTTGCACTCCAATGGAACATCTTCACAAGCAGATCCTTCGATCCAACTGAATCTAGGAACTCAAGAAATACAACAAGAAATGGCAACTCAGAAACCGAAGAAAGAGAAGCTTGTCTCTCTTGATTTGGGGCAAGAAACACAAAATCAGTTAAGTCCATGGCCAACAGCAAGTTGGGTAGATCAGACTGAAGAAGTTGAGGCACTAAAACAAACAAAACCACCATATCAAGACATTTTTTGACTGGCAAGGATAGCACAGACTCCAACAAATGCATAAGTGTGGACAAAGGTAGGAAAGAAGAAGAAATCTCCATCAACATCTCAACGAGTGGTGACAAGAAGTCAGACGTGCAACCCAGTATAATTGTGTATTGTTTTTGTCTTTTGTTATGTAAGAAATTTGTGCGAATATACTCGAGCAAGAAATTTTGGAATGTAGTTCTTATGGGTGTCTGGCAGAGCAGGCTAGTAATTTTTGATCTAGAGTTGTTAAGCCTCAGCTTCAAAACATGGAAATATCTTGTATCTTTTTTGTGGAAGGCTAAAGGAATCAACCTGATGTAATCAACTGGTAGCTTTGATGCAGTTTTATTTAATGAATACAGATTCTGTTTCGGTTTTAAGAAAAACAGTTTATGTACATTATACCATATCTTTACTAGGACATACATGAAAAATCACCAATGTTCTTTTTGTTGAAATAATGTAACTACAAAGAGTATTCTAATTATTATTTGATATATTATTCATCGGATCAATCCCCATTGTGGATTGATCTTGTCGGCTATTGTAATAGGACCAAATCCCCTTTTGCGGATTGGTCAAATGTTAATTATAATAGGCAGAATAAGAAGTTGGCCCCAACAGATATTAAAGAGGCCCCAGAATGTAATTAAGGTGGTTATAACCACCCAATGGGAGAAGTCGGCCCTACCAGTGAAGAGACACTTCACACGTGCCATTGTAATATAAATAAGGAGGCTAGCACCTCACTTAGACACACAACTCATTTGCTCATTGAGAGAGAAGTTTCGGATCTATTGTTGGAGAAGAAGGAGAGAGAGTGGCACATATCTGGGAGAGGAATTTCTATATTAGTTTAAAAGATCTCTTGGCATTGTATTGGCTATCTATATTAAGGAATTTTTGTTGGGTTTTCTTCCCCTAAAGGGTTTCCCAGGGTAAATGTTGTGTCTCTTGTGATTGTGTATTTCTCAGTGATCTTGGATTATGCTATTATTATCTAATGAAATGCAAACAACTATAATAATGGCTTAAACATTAACATGGTATCAGAGCCAAGCTGAAGGAAGCATCTTTCACAAGTGAAAAGTCATTGTTGTCGTACATGAAAATTAGGGCTTTTTGATGGTGAAGCTTTTCAGCCCCAAAACCATCTAGAAAAGTGTGTCCTCCCCTAAGGATCACTTTGGCACTCTCATTGCACCTTTTCAGTGGCTAGATCTCCCGGAAAGTGAAACCCTAGTTTCACAAAGTACCAGAAGTACCAGAGTACCAGAAGCACTGGTCCATAAATCCGCAGATCAAATTTGGAGGAGCAAAAGTTGGATTTTCTCATATCCAAACACACCATGCTACTCGCCTCAACCAAGCGCACCTTCTGGTAAGTTTAGATTTTGATTTTGAGCACTTTCATTTTTTGGTCATTTTCCTAGCTCCAGGTAAAGATGTCTACAAGCGTTAAGCTTGTTGACAAGCTAGAAGGAGTGGAAAACTTCAGTGCCTGGAAGTATAGGATTGGCCTCATTCTTGAAGAGAATGACCTAGCAAGATTCATCAAAGAAGAAGTGTTGAAACTCATTGATGCTGCAGAAAAGACAAAGCATCAAAAGGACACAATAAAGGCCAAAAGAATCATTGCAAATTCAATCAAAGACCACCTGATTCCTTATGTGTCATCTAAGAAGACTCCAAAAGAAACGTTTGATGCCTTGACCAGACGATATGAAGGAAAGAACATAAACCGGGAGATGAATCTAAGAAATCAACTGAAGAATACAAGGATGTAGAAAGGAGAAATGATTCAGGAATACTTCTCCAGAATCTCAGAATTCAAAGAACAACTAGAAGCTATTGGAGATACCATAGACGAAGACGAACTCATAATGATGGCTATAAATGCTCTCACAAGACCTTGGGATGCATTCATCCAAACGATATGTGCCAGAACGGAGAAACTGAAGTTTGATAGTCTATGGGAAGAATGCATCCAAGAAGAAACAGGAGTAGCGAATCGTGAAGCGTTACTAGAAAGAGATGATTATTAATCCCTAGCTACTCACAGCAAAGGAGGAAGGAATAAACCCTACTTCCAAAAGGAGACTCATAAAAAGCCTCAACAATCAAACAAATTCAATCATAAAGAATCTCATCCAAGGAGATTTCGGAAGAAAGGACAACGAAAGGAAAGGGACTACTCATCTGTACAATGCTATCATTGTGACAAGATGGGACACATTGCGAAGTTTTGTCCAGCCAGACGAGAAGAATACAAGATAAAACACAAGAGGCTCTATGCCCATGTAGTCGAAGATGAAGAGCCACCCGCAAAGATGATAAGAGAGCATATCAAAGACCATGTCTTGATCTCGGCCCTCTCAAGATTTGTAACATCTGGAGAGGACACTTGGTTCATTGATAGTGGTGCATCCAAGAACATGACGAGACAAAGAAACATTCTCTCTTGTATCTCAGAAAATAAGTTTTCTCAGAAAGTGACACTTGGATATGATTACCAATATCTCATCAAGGGAGTGGGAGAATCAAATCATAAACTAAATTCAGGGAATTCAATAAAAATGAAGGACGTATTATATGTACCAGGCTTGAAGAAGAACCTACTCTCCATTTCATCTTTAGAAAAGAAATGCTTCAGAGTTGCCTTTATAAATGGAGTTCTTATGTGGGCTAAAGGATAAACCTTAAATGAAGCAATCATCATTGGAAGTGAAGAAAATGGCTTGTATAAACTAAAGGGTCACTCAGAGGCTGCCATGACCCACGCCATTGAAAAATCATGTGAACTTTGGCATAGAAGGTTAGCCCACATCAACTACAAGGCACTACCATACCTATGCAAAGAAGTCACAGGTTTACTAGAACTCAAAGGTGACCATAAAGGCATATGCAACGGATGTGCACAAGGGAAGAACATCAAGAACCCGTTTCTGAAGAGGGACAGCAAGACAGAAGAAGTCCTAGAACTCATCCATTCAAATGTATGTGGCCCAATGCCATCATCCTCCATTAGTGGGTATGTATATTATGTATCATTCATTGATTATTACTCTCATAAAACCTGGATATATTTCTTGAAATCTAAAGATGAAGTGTTCGGCAAGTTCAAGGAATTCAAATCCTTGATAGAGAACCTTTCTAAAAGGAAGATTAAGATACTCAAGTCAGATAATGGAGGAGAATATACCTCAAAAGAGTTTGTGAACTTCTGCAAAGATTTTGGGGTCAAGAGGGAACTCACTACTCCCTATAATCCCCAACAAAACGGTGTAGCTGAACGAAAGAACAGAACCATACTGGAAGCTATGAAGACTATGATCCATAATCAAGATCTTCCTGTGTGCTTATGGGCAGAAGCAACAATGGCAGTTGTATATGTGCAGAACCAATTGTCCCATAGTGCACTTGGGCTCAAGACACCGGAAGAGATGTTCACCGGAAAGAAGCTAGAGGTAAGCCATCTCAAAATACTTGGTTGTCCAGTGTTTATTCATATACCTAAAGAAAAGATAAACAAGTTGGACCCTTCAAGAAAGAAGGGAATATTTGTGGGATATTGTGAGGTCTCCAAGGCCTTTAGAATCTATATACCAGGTCAACATCACATTGAGATCAACAAATATGTGACGTTTGATGAAGATGCAACACTCAAGAAATCTAAACTATGCCAGCTTGAAGAAGTATATGAAGAAGAACACGTAATCCCTAGTACTGCAATGAGGGAGGTTCCCAGAGCTGCAGAACCAGTGAGGGAAGTCGTAACTTCCCCTGATGAGAAACTTCTAGAAGACCATGATATAGTATAAGTGAAAGAACCTCCTCAGATGACTATCCTCCATAAAAGAAAGCCATCTTGGGCTAGAGAGATTATTCAATATGGAGAGAAGTACGGTGTTCCCCAAGGAACTACGAGACAGGTGAAAAGACCAAAGCCATTCTTCAGTTATACGGCTTTGATGTGTGATCTCCTAGAAGAGGAGCCTACCTGCTTTGAAGAAGCCATTCAAAGAAAAGAATGGGAAGATGCCATGACAGAGGAAAACCAATCCATAATGAAGAACAAAGTATGGGAAATAGTTCCCAGACCGAAGAATAAAGATGTGGTATCCTCCAGATGGCTCTTCAAAATAAAACATGTTGTTGATGGAAGTATTGAGAAGTATAAATCAATATTTGTCACTCATGGATTTTCCCAAAAGGAAGGCATTGACTATGAAGAGACATTCGCTCATGTGGCCAGATACACTTCGATCAGAACCATCATAGCTCTTGCAACTAAGATGAAGTGGAAGTTGCACCAGATAGACGTGAAGACAGCTTTCCTAAATGGTGTCATCGAAGAGGAAGTGTATATAGAGAAACCTCAAGGATTTGAGGTTGAAAACAGGAAGTCTCATGTCTGCAGATTGAAGAAAGCCTTATATGGATTGAAGCAAGCTCCTAGAGCTTGGTATGGCCATATAGACAGTTTCTTGACGAGCTTAGGCTTTACCAAGAGTAAAGAAGACTCTAACCTCTACTTCAAAATCATGAACAATGAGCCAGTAATCTTACAGTTATATGTGGATGACTTATTCTTAACTGGAGAATAAAATCTCATCACTGAATGTAAAAAGAGACTTGCCTCGGAATTTGAAATGAAAGACCTTGCCTAATGCATTATTTCTTAGGTATTGAGGTATGGCAGAGTCCTGAGAGGATCTTCCTTAACCAAGGGAAGTACACGGTCGAAATCTTGAAGAGATTCGACATGTTGGAGTGCAAGCCCATGAATACACCCATGGAAGCAAAGTTGAAGCTGTTGGTTGATACTTCGTCAGAATTGATTGATGCCACACTGTACAGACAGATTATTGGATTGCTGATGTACCTATCAAACACTAGACCAAACATTTGTTTTGTCATGAACACATTGAGTCAGTTTTTGGTAGAACCCAGACGTGTTCACCTAGTGGTTGCAAAACATGTGATGAGGTACCTTAAAGGTACAATAGATTATGGTCTCAGCTATGATGGAGATCATGATTTCACATTGAGTGGATATACTGATGCAGATTAGGTAGGAAGTGTTTCTAACAGGAAGAGCACTTCAGGATGTTGTTTCAGTTTGGGATCAGCTATGACCTCGTGGTATAGTAGGAATCAATCTATTATTGCTCTCAACACAGTGGAAGCAGAATACATTGTTGTGTGGTCTGTCGGCTGCGAAGTTATATGGCTTCGAAAGTTGTTGACCGGCCTATTCGACTTAGAGATGAGAGCAACCTTGATTTTATGTGACAACCAGAGCTGCATAAAGATGACAGAGAATCATGTATTCCACGACAAGTCGAAGCACATAGAGATTCGTTATCATTACATCTATGACATGGTGCAGAGAGGAGCCTTAAAGCTCCAGTACATTAGCACGGATGAACAGGATGTTGACGTGTTGACCAAGCCACTATCTCGTATAAAGTTTGAGTACTTTCGAGATAAGCTTGGTATAGTCCGAAAGGACCCTCCTCGAAAGGGGGAGTATATGTTGTGATGAGACATCTCTTGCTTCCGACCTGATGGTTGTGAAGTAAATCAAGATGATGTGATATGATTAGTATTGTGCTTCCAGCTGGATAGCTGTGATGTAAAGCCAGTCTAGTATCCTACTTCCGACCTGATGGTTGTGATGTAAAGCAGGACGAGTATCTTGCTTCTGACTTAATGGTTGTGACGTAAAGCAGGACAAGTACCTTGCTTCCGACCTGATGGTTGCGACGTAAAGCAAGATGATGTGTGACTAGTACTATGCTTCCGGCTATATAGTTGCGACGTAAAGAAAGTCTAGTTCCCTGCTTCCGACCTGATGGTTGCGACGTAAAGCAGGACGAGTACCTTGCTTCCGAACTGATGGTTGCGACGTAAAACAAGATGATATGATGAGACTAGCACTGAGCTTCCAGCTAGATAGCTGTGACGTAAAGTCAGTCTAGTATCCTGCTTCTGACCTGATGGTTGTGACGTAAAACAGGATGAGTATTTTGCTTCCATCTTGAGTGTTGTGACGTAAAGCAAGACGATGAGATGAGACTAGTACTGTGCTTCCAGCTTGATAGTTGTGACGTAAAGCCAGTCTAGTATCTTGCTTCTAGCCTGAGTGTTGTGACGTAAAGCAAGACATTGAGATGAAACAAGTATTGAGTTTCCATCTTGACAGTTGTGATGTAAAGCCAGTCTTGTATTATGATGAGCCAGCCTTGTGCTGTGATGATGATGATGTATCAGTTTTTATATTAATACATATTGATTCAAATGATGATGGAATTCCTTTGAGAATGACGATGTTGTCGATGAAGAAAACTTCCGATGATTTATAGATACGTCAGTCAGTGTTCCAAGATGATATTGATGATGTTGTCCTCTCACCCACTTGATGTTGTTGATGATGTTGTCTTCTCTCTCACACATGATGTTGCCAAAGAATACCCTTCTTGTTAAGGGGGAGTGTTGAAATAATGTAACTACAAAGAGTATTCTAATTATTATTTGATATATTATTCATCGGATCAATCCCCATTGTGGATTGATCTTGTCAGCTATTGTAATCGGACCAAATCCCCTTTTGCGGATTGGTCAAATGTTAATTATAATAGGCAGAATAAGAAGTCGGCCCAAGAAGATATTAAAGAGGCCCCAGAATGTAATTAAGGTGGTTATAACCACCCAGTGGGAGAAGTTGGCCCTGCCAGTGAAGAGACACTTCACATGTGCCAATCTAATATAAATAAGGAGGCTAGCGCCTCACTTAGACACACAACTCATTTGCTCATTGAGAGACAAGTTTCGGATCTGCTGTTGGAGAAGAAGGAGAGCGAGTGGCGCATATCTGGGAGAGGACTTTCTGTATTAGTTTAAGAGATCTCTTGGCATTGTATTGGCTATCTATATTAAGGAAGTTTTACTGGGTTTTCTTCCCCTAGAGGGTTTCCCAGGATAAATGTTGTGTCTCTTGTGATTGTGTATTTCTCAGTGATCTTGGATTATGCTATTGTTATCTAATGAAATGCAAACAACTATAATAATGACTTAAACATTAACACTTTTTGTGTAGTCTTGTCACTTTTCTATAATTCTATGTATTTTGAAGCCTAATTCCATATCTCCAAGCTCCCATTCTTATGTATTCTGAAACCTAATTCCATATCTCCAAGCTCCCATTAATGAGGTGATAGGATATACTGTCACTTGTATCCTCTTTCAATGCCATCAACATTCCTAAAGATAAGTGGCATTCCTTAATATAAGTGTTGCTTGCAACACAGTTAGAGAGTGGTTTGAGGTTGGCAACCAACATTGTCTTAAAGTGTATTTATGACATTAAAATAGGAGATTTGTGACATTAACTGTTTCTGGTAACTTGGAATAATAGATAATACTGATAGCATGATAAGACTACAATCTTGTCCAGGTGTAGGAGATTACAAAATTGGATTAGCTAATTCCATTCCCATAGATGCAGCAATATCTCATTTAATGAATTGCAAATTTTATGTCCATAAATTCTACATAGAATCCCTAAGTTATAGTCCTTCAGTTAACCAAATTACCGAATTCATAAATTATGATTTTTAAAATGTAAAAATTAAATTACCAATACAAAATTCCTACGATGCAGATTGCATAACTCCTTTGGAAAAATAGATCTTTGTTGTTAACAATCCCTTGGGATGTATACAATCATGTTGGGGATTCAAACAAAATAATATCCCAAAAGAGGATAGTAGTAGGAATGGCCAAAAGGCCTCACCAACATCAAGGCTATAGGGCCAAAATACAGCAAACAGCCCCGAAGGCCAACATAGTAGCCTCCAATGAATGGAGGAAAAGCCTATTTGCAAAGTTGGGAGTTTTCCAATCTAGCCCTTCTAATCCGAGAACTGGGAGAAGACAGATCCAGAGGAATAAATTTTAAATACATACCTTAAACTTTTGAAAAAGCCTCACTGCGATCCTTTGGGCTGCTCGATGATCTGCTCTTGGCCTTTGTCACATACCCACTACCTAAATCCGATTTTTCTGGTCCTCTGCCAAATCAGAACCCCTAAATATCCATGGACGACCAACGTAAGCTAGCTTCTTATTTCTCTCTCCGTTCCCAGGTGATCGCGGGTCACGATCACAGTTCAAATAAACGCAGTGTCTTTTTTAATTTCGCGTCTCGGTGCTACGGTAATGTCAAACCGTTCAGCTTTGCAACCACCAAACCTCGACATGGATAGAGAATAGCCAATGAGAACAGGCCTCGTCACACGATTAAGTGGAGTGCAGGTGGCAGAGGGGAAAGTGCGACACGATAGTCGACAGGAAAGGAGGGGGCCCCACTTCACGCCACACTGTTCCGGACCCCCCCCCCCAAATTAAAGGCAGAATGGCAAGGGGGATCCGGAATCCACCTGAGCGTCGTTGATCATGATGGATTAATCTTGACCGTTCGAGAGTTGCGCGTCCAATTCCAGACCCCCATTAAAGGCATAATGACAAGGGGGCTCCGGAATGCATCCTCAACCGTAGATCTGGGCAGGTGGACTCTGGCCATCTAGATCTGCTTTCTACTTACCCTAATGCGCATTCCTGCTCCAGCGTAAAACTGGCATCTCTTCCTCACATCTGACGGTCGTTACAACCCCTGAGATCTCCCGAAGGAATCTCGTCTGTCCATCGGAACTGAGCCACCTGCTATCATCTCGTCATTATGGGTTAAGATTTGTCAAGGCAAGAGCCTGGGTTTTTGTCAACGGAATTCTCGAATCCCCGATCCCCGATTTCCTGAAACGAGTAATTTCTCGACACGTCACCTCCTTAAATCGGATGGTCCAAAAATGCTCTGGTATTTCCACCCAGTAAAGTCTCGATCCCTTGTCACCAGGACTCCCGATCTCACGATTCCTAATTTCCCGAAATGGGAGATCTCGTGACACGTGGCCTCCATCAATCGGACGGCTCAAACCTATCCCGAGGTTTCCACATAGGAAAATCACGAACTCTTGTCAACAGGAATCTCGATTCCACGATTCCCGATTTCCCGAAATGGGAGATCTCGCGACACGTGGCCTCCGTCAATCGGACGGCTCAAATCTATCCCGAGGTTTCCACATTGGAAAATCCTGAACTCTTGTCAACAGGAATCCCGATTCCGCGATTCCCGATTTCTTGAAATGGGAGATCTCGCGACACGTGGCCTTCGTCAATCGGACGGCTCGAATCTATTTCGAGGTTTCCACATTGGAAAGTCTCGATCCACTGGGGTGTTAACCCTCGGGTATCTTCGGACAAATCCAATGACTGTCGGGTTTTTCAGCCGAAATCTGACGGTTCAGACAGATTCCTAACTTGTGGGCTCTTCCACGACTTCCTAAACGTGGAAAGATCCACGACCCAGATACTCTCATGGACTTTGGGGATCCACGGTCCTAAACTCTTCGCTACCCACGAAGATACAGGAAAACAAAGTGGTAAGGAATTTAACGCCCTACTTTCTCTTACTAATCTAACGGTTGTGTGTGACCATAGATTTCCCGATGGATCCTCGTCCGTCGATTAATACCTATCAGGATTAAGACACTTAACTTTCCAGCTTCCTCTTACCAAATCTAACGGTCATGAGTGACCACAGATTTCTTGATGAAATCTCGTCCATCGATTCGTTACTATCAAGGATTTCTTAGGGCCTTGCGCCCTCATGTCCTCTTTCCAGGTTCTTGATGGGTTTTTCAAAGAGGGTATCTCTATGGTGAGATTCACTCAGGATACTACCTGAGGTAGGTAAGGAGGTCGTCCTCCCGAGAACCAGACGTGAAGTATGAGTTAGATCAGTACGCATGTAAATAACAATTCATGAGGACATAAGCCATACATAGTCCTTCCATACAAATATACAACTACTAGTACTGATCAAAATACCATACAGACATTCTTATAATGAAATCATTCACAGTTTCACAGC